>JAJMES010000299.1:0-32663 GCA_030574275.1 Pichia sporocuriosa
AAAAAAAAGGGAAAAAAGAGGAAAAGAAAAAAAAAGTTCTGTTTTGGGAAAACACGTGACTTCATGTTCTATTATTGTGTTGTTTCTCTACTGGAAATTTCTACTGAAGACTCCACTCCACCACACAACTTTCTCGTAGTCAACATCAAGTACCGAATCTTCATCGTTATCAGTAATTACAGAATATTCAGTATTCTTGAAATCTCCAAAACGACTCTTAAAATAATCCCACACACTACGTGTTCTTTCCGATAATTTATATTCATATTTCTCTCTTTCTTTATCTAGTAAAAATGTACCATATTGACAGGAGTATAAATGATATACCAGTCTCCTTAAGAATCTTTCATTGAATTCAAATTTACTTGGATATTGTCTCATTATTTGATATACACAATCAAGAAACTGTTGAAATATTGGACTTTCAAATTTCATATTCTGTTGATGTTTAAACCTTTGATTTAAATTCTTAATTTTTTGAAAATTTCCATCTTCGGTATTATTATAAAATTTACTCTCCCTTTGCATATGTCCACATCTTTCATTAAATCTATGACCAAATGATATCCATTCTTTTTCAATTAATACAATAAATCCTTCTATAGTTCTATAATATGGATCAATACATAATTCAACCAATGAACAAACTTGTGATGTCCTATCCCAACCATCTGAACAATGTACAATTAAATGAACTCCTTCATATACTAAATGTTTGACTAATAAATCTGTCGCCTTTAATAATTTACTAGTATGCTCTAACCATCCACTTTTCAATAGTTCTTCTTGATTTATCTTAATTTCACATCCATCAACATCACTATTTTTTAATATACTTTTCACTTTATTTAAACTATCCCTCATTACATGAATATTCTCAATATTTAAAAATATCTTCTTACTATTTTCACCATAATTATCCATAATTTCAGTTCCAGCTCCAAGTGCAACTTGCGCCATTGCATTGGTTAATGGCCTTGCATCAACAATTAAATTCTTGCTATTAATCAAAGAATTCGTTTTAAAAATTTCTTGAATTAAATTTTCATCTTGAATTGATCTCGTTTGTTTAATGCCAACTAATGGTTGAGAGCATCTGACCATACTACACCCATTTTTCTTATAATAATATGACAACGCAGGAAATCTACTTTTTGATCTATATTTTACGGTATGGCCAAGCATCGTATCGGATATACTACTCGGAATAATCAATTTTTTCGGATACGATTCACATATCCCATAATTTTTATTTATATCAGTTATTCTCCATTTATTACATCCTTTATATTTCTCATTCATATTTTCTTTATCAAAATTTAATCCTTGTCTTTCAAACTCTTTCTCTACATTGTAATCATTCCAACTATTAAATTCCATTTCAATCCTTACAGGTTGATATATAAATGCATAAAGCTTTTCGATACTATCAATACATGTTAATCTCATCATACTATCAAAAACATCATTTCCTTTCAAAATATTTTTAAAATCAAATGATATATAATTAAAGTCTCGAAATTGTATCCGAAGAGAAGCACCCCTACACAACTTCCGTTGTTTAGCTTCAGCTTCATACATTCTCTTCTCTACGGCAATATCATTTATTGTATTTTCACCCTCTAATGTTTTATCATTTAATTGCATGTTGTCCATTTTCGTATTCAGCATCGGTATCATTGATTGTTTTTCGTCATTTTTATTTATATCACTCGTTGAAAGTATATTTCCAAATCCAAATCCAAATCCATTAGTCAAAGAATTTGTAAATTCAGTAGCCGTTGTCGCCAATGATGAATTGGTAATTGATTCGGCAATTCCATTGGTAATACTATTACCCGAATTCGGATTGATTATCTTCCCAGTGGAATCTAGTAAATTAGATTCGGTTTTGTATAACAGTGCAGATCCACGATTAAAATCAACCCTTTCAATCATTGGATAACAAAACCAAAGCTCCGCTGGTTTCTTAGCTGTTAGCACTTCACCTTCTTTTGCAGGTTCAGGCGCAATGGTAAATATAATATGATGTGTTGTCAGATGTATTGTACCTACTAATGTTTGCCCACGACGATACATAGTAACATCTTCAACTTTAGTCACCTTCAAATATTCCATGATTATAGTTGTCTTTAATTGTTTTGTAGCTTGAATATCAAATATGGTGTATCGGTGTTATTTTTCTTTCCTCAATTGCGTCTGTATTTGTTATGAAGTTTATAATTGAGTTTATGTTTTTTGAACAATGAAATGGTTAGATCTATAAATTCTAGTTATCTAAAAATTATTCAAGTTATAATATATACACCACCCAAGATGAACAATAACAATTCATTGACTGACTGACTGACTGAGACAGTATTTAATCAACAAGTGCACCCAACCTCAGAAAATCAATGCCAGTGCGCATATTCAACTCCCCCTACCAATCTCTCTATCTATCCTTGACTCCTTCAACCCATTTCTTTGCAATCTCGTCTTCAATTCTACCCTTCTTATTGTCCCATTTTCCCAATGACCAAAAGTTATACTCCTTGAATTTAGGCGCATCATTTCTTTGACTGAACGTTCCACATTCGTTGTCTACCAGTTTCGCCGCCAAATTGTTTGATGCCATCTTTATCCCAGTGTCTGTTTCTTTTTCTTTTTCCCACAATTTAATACTATTATGTAACGGTATCCAACTGTTTCTCCTCCATCTTAAAGAATGTGTCATCTCATTGATTCGACTTACCGCTCTTTTATAAGCAAACATTTCATCTTCACCAGTGAATTTTTTCATATCAGTAAAATTTTTTTTCTTTGCTTCTTCTTCACCTTGATCAACATTATAATCTTTATTGCTATCTTCATATGTCGCAAAGTTTGGCCTATATGGATTAGATATGTCCATTTCTGTCTTAAAAAACATCTCTAAATTTTGAACATCTTCTGTAGTGGTAGTGGAAGGCATTGATTTTAATTCTTGGCTCAGGCAGATGGGATTAGGTCCATCTTCCAAAGGAGTACATTTAAATTTTACCACACTATCGTCACGAATATCTGGAAAAAATATATCTGCTGGCTCTGTTTCTAGCTTAATCATCAAATTGCACTTAGAATCGTAGATGGCATCAATAAACGTAATCAAAAGACGGGCATGATTCTTCATTTTCGCCGATAGTATAGGAACATTATCAATTATAATCATAGGATATTTGTTAGCAATTGAAATAAAATCACTTGGCCCATATTTTGAATCCTTAACGATATCAGTAAAATCAAAATATGCCACCCCATCTCCCAACTTTGGAATAACAATATCCCTTCCATAACTAGTAAATGTCGTAACTTCGGATGCACAAGCTTGTAAATCAATATATTGACTGATCAGCTTATCCCAGGAATCTTGGTAATTTGGCTCTGTTTGAACAATTAACCATTTTTTTTCTGCAAGGTCGTCTGTTTTCAATTCAGTTCGGTAATCTTTTTCACTTCGCATATCCCACACATCACACCTTGCTCTAAGTATTCCTTCAAAGCTACCCATTGCTGACTGATTGATGGAGCCGGAATATAATTCCTCCGGTAATCTATTACTGCTTGCAATCAATACACCACCAAGTTTGAAGTAGTAAGTAAATAGAATATTTATAATTTTAGCTGATGCAATATCAGGCAGCATGAATTCGTCCAAAATCAAGACATGACATTTTTCAATCATTCTAGCAGCAACTTCAAAAAGTACAAATTCGTTTTCGTAATTTAGCAAAGGATGGTTGGCTTGCATAAAATTATCCCGCTTCCTTGTTGAAACTTGTTCAATTTCCTTCATAACCCATTGAATGAAAACCCCCCAATGAATTCTCCACTTCCCACTTAATGGTAAAGTATCGGCAAAAATGTCCATAAGCATTGTTTTGCCACAACCGACTTCACCATTAATTAGTAGGCCTCTTGGAATATTTTTCATTTCATCAGAAGTCAACTCTTCATAATCATTAAGCACTTTAACCAATTCCGTCCGTAATTTCGTGTTCTCCCGTTCTAGATACCATCCAATAGTGTACCCAAAAATTACTCCTTTATCGTCATGTTGCTGCTTGTTATATCTAATTTCAAGTTCTCTAACAAGCCTATTAATTTTCACGCTTGTCAAATCAGGTTTGTAAGATTTTAATTCATTTGCAACAACACGTAATTTTTTCACAAGTGCCAATTGGAAGGGATCTTTATCAATTTCCTTAGATCTGAGTAGTTCTTGGTAGACCAAATATGGATCTGCAAGAGCAATTGTAGTGGAACCACTGTCACAAGATTGCAAGCGGTTTGTACCGAGTATACCGGACGTGGTCTTCGTTTGGTACCTTATAAATTGGCGACTAACTCCTTGCAAAGGGAATACACCACATTCAACGGTTATTAATTTAAACATTGTACCAAGTGTTAAACATACCACACCATTAAACTGAATTAAAGATCAAAAGGAAACAAAACATGAATGATGTTCAGGTTCAAAGTCACATACGGAAAAAATATTACGGCTGGATATAACGGTGTTCAAAATTGATAAAGTGAGGATCGATAAATGCATTTAAAAAATGGCTTTACATAATGATATATTTTATTAATGTTTATAGTAGAGTTTATACACGTTCAAAAATTTCTTTAATTAAATGAAGAGACTCAGAGTTGTATTTTATTCTGTCTGTTAAGTAGGAAAATCTGTACTGCACAGAAGACAAAAAATGCTATATATAAAATAACAGCACCAAAAATAGTTTTAGCAACACCCTTACCATCAGTTGGAGAACTTGTTGAACCCATCATCGTTTCATGATTGTTATAAAAGAGACCGGCAATAACAGATAAGATAACAATACCAAAGGCGGATATGACGGTACAGAACCATGCTTGTGCAGACTTTATTAAAAAAAAGAGAAAAAAAAGCAAATTATTGTGATTATCCATCCAGAAAACAACATGAATACAAGGCAGATTGACCGTTTAAGAGGTCATTAGCCTCGTAATGCATAGTATTGGGTGTAAATAGCCAAAAAAATGTTAGTATTTATGTTCATATTCATATTTTTTATTAATTTTTGCATTTATGTTCGAAATTCGTACAAATCCCAATTGTAAATGGAAGAAACTTTCTTTCAATATTATCACTTACGGAAACAACAGCCTTCATCTTATATATTTAATAACCTAATCGTATACTCAATATTCTTCAGTTTTCATCAAGGGGTAAGAAATCTGTTTTCTTCTACGATATCATGTCGCAGATAAAAAGCAGCACCTTCTAAGAGAGGACACAGCGAACATCACTGAATTTATAAACTTGGTTACATAATCACACATAAATTTCGTTATTTACTTTTGTAATTGCGTTTATAAAAATACCAGTGACTTTACTACTATGAATGTTATTATTCTTGACGATATAATATATATAATTAAATACGGTTTAATCTTTTCCCTTTACCTGCAATTTGGCCCTTTTACGTAACCTTTCCACCTCTTCACTATCACGCTGGTGACTCTTTTCAACCACCAAATCTCGAAGTAACCTATTCTCCATCTCTAACTGTTGAATTCGTGCCTGCAATGTCTCTGCTGCTAGTTTGGCTTCCTGAAGATTTTTCTCCATTTCCTGTTCTCTCATCTTCTTCTTTTGCCTGAATCGCACAGATGCCGTTCCCTTTACCGATCTGTTGGCATCGGCTGCCTCGATACTGGCGCTATCACTAGTTGAATTAGTATTGATATTAGTATTGATATTAGAATTGGAGTCCAAAGATTTTGCAGTTGAAGTTTGTGAATCACTACTCGATTTAGAAGAACTATTCTTTCTTTCAATTGAGTTTTTTTTCACATTTGGTTCCGAATTTGGATTTTTCATATCTAAATGCGAGTTCTTAAATGTTAAAGATTTTTTGACATTAAGATTTGATGAAATCGATGTAGGGGTAGGAGTGGCAGTAATGTTATTTACCACCAAGTTTCCACTTGAACCGACATGATCTGATGTATCACTCGAGTTAGATCGTCTAGTGTTTGTCAGTTGATTAGATAGAAGCGATTGGAAATTCAAAGGTTGTTGCTGCTGTTGTTGTTCTTGGTGTTGTTGCTGCTGCTGCTGCTGCTGCTGTTGTTGTTGTTGTTGTTGTTGTTGTTGTTGTTGTTGTTGTTGTTGTTGTTGTTGAAGTTGGATGAGGGCAGTCAACACATTGCCATTAACATTGCCATTTTCGCTTGGCGGGAATCCATTTCCTGTTATGTTGGTTAATAACTGGTTCAATAAATTATTCTGCATCTGTTGTGGTGGAGGTTGTACTGCATTTACAAGCGTTTGCGCTAATAGATTTACCAACAAAGCATTTGCATCATTAGTACCACCCGTTAAATTTATTTGTGGATGCATTGGCTGTTGTAATGGTTGGTGTTGTTGTCCTTGTATAGAATTATTCAAAGATTGAAGTAATTGATAATTTTGTTGATTGGTTGCTGGCATTGTATTTTGCGATATTTGAGTTACAGCTTGTGGTGAACTAATATTCTTCGTCTGGCTGTCTGATTTGTGAAAAGCGACAAGACTTCCAAGTGCCTCAATTTGCGTTTGAGAAAGTCCTGCCGCTGCTAAAGTATTTTGTGCACCTTGTGGAATTTGAACTTTCTTTGTATCAAATGAAGTAGAGTTTTCTGAAATAGTTGATGTATTTGTCAAACTTTCCTGTTGAATTGTTCGAGATTGATCAAAAATAGCTGATGAATTACTCCTTGTATTGGATGGGAGGATATTACTCATCGGAATCGTAGATGTATTAGTATTATTACCATTATTATTGTTGGTATTGTTATTGTTATTATTGTTGTTCCCCAAAAGCTCATGAATAGTAGATGGAATAGCTGTCATATGTTGCGACATTGATTCTTGATAAGTTACCTTTTGTTTCGAGTTATTGTATCTCTGTGATAAGTTTTGATAGTGTGTCTGTGGTATAGGGCTTGTCACATATGACACGTCTGCCGGAGACATATTATCAAAAGAAGCTTCTGCAAAAGAAAGTAAATTATTATCCTGTTTATGTGTATTAACATTATTATTCATGTTATTATTGATATTATTATTGTTACTATTATTAGGGTTGCCATTATTGTTATTAGATGAGGAAGATGATTGTTTTGGTTTGTCTTCGTCAGGAAAGATAAAGGTATCGTTTGCGAATGCAGCTAATTCTCTTTGAAGTTGATCATCAAAGTTATCATTATTTTGAGTATTGGGTGAATCACTTTGTTGAAAAAAATTATCAATATACACTAATTGTTCAAGTAATGCCATTGGTGTATCATCAGTAGAGTTATTATTATTTGGATCCATGTTATAAGCGGTGTTGGAATTTTGCTTAGAACCTTTCCCCGAATGATTTTCGTTCAAATTTAAGTCAAGACCACGATTTCCTGACATTTACTAAAAAGAATATTTCACTATTTCAAAGAAAAAACTATGTTTTTCCATCAAGTAAATCTGATTCGACAAAACAGGTGACTTCGTCAATAGAAAGATAATAGTAATAATAATAAAAAAAAAAAAAAAAAAAAAAAAAAAAAAAAAAAAAAAAAAAAAAAAAAAAAAAAAAAAAAAAAAAAAAAAAAAAAAAAAAAAAAAAAAAAAAAAAAAAAAAGAAAAAAGGAAAAGAGAAAGAGAAAGATGATTCAGTATGATAACAATTTAACAACTTAAATACGCCACATTATATACTGCTGCGCCACAATTCGCAATATCATGTGATATTGCGCAAATGCACGTGCTATACATTTGCCACCTCACTGAACCACGTAATTCCACACCACTTACTTATTAAAATAGACATGTCACGTGCGGATTTTAGTTTACTGATTGCTACACCAGAATTCACGGCACCTTTCAAATGGCCTTTAAGTTGTGGGTTAACATCTTGTGGTATAAGTGAAGCAATGACAACCAGTGATGTCTCATTTGGTGTCAAGATTTCATTAAATGATAATAATGGTGAATATACATCTTCAACTGTATATGTCCATAAATCATTATATGAACTTGACATTTGGTTTTCTACTCTTGAACTAATCTTTGTATAAACTTTGTTCCAATATTCTTTACCTCGTTTTTGAACTTGTTGATAATCTTCCCAGTTTTTGATTTTTTCTCTATTATTCCCCTTAGTTTGAAATTCAATAGGTGTGCTATTCTTGAGTATCATCATAGAATTTATAGCCTTTGGTAAACCTGATAATGCTGCAGTTTTCAATATACTCTCTCTTAATTTATCACTAGTTTGAAAAAAAGATTCATTGCAATTATACCTTGAATATGGATTAAATCCAATATCTTTACCAGTAGCATTAATATCTTCAAATTTATCGACAATACCAGAAATCTTTTCATATAATTCACTACTTGGATTTTCATTCGTGTTTTGTGTATGCAGTGCATAGTGATATAATTTTGGTATTTCTTGTGGCCGATTACACACGGTCAATGTTACTGTTGCCACCAAATACCATGAATCGCTTAGATTCTCCCATGTTGCTAATTTTTGTAATCTTTGTGGCGTCAAAAGCATTGTAGTTCGTATTACGCTTATTGTTTTAAAAAGGTGAGATCCAATCAGATATAATAAATATCACACATCAATATTTGGACGATATTTCTTTATATACGCGCAATATAACATGGTACTAAGTTATCTACTAAAATATAATATTATAATGAATAATTTTACTCTCTAAAAAAAAATCTATTTCAATTCTGGAACCAAAGTAATAACATGGCCTGTTTTATAGAATGCTTCAACATTGTCAACAACTAGTTCTTCCATTGAGAAAAGGGTTTCAATAGTTGATGTACCCATGTGTGGTAATGATACAACATTTGGTAAATTAACTAACTCCATATCAACATTTGGTTCATTCTCAAAAACATCAGATCCGTATCCATAAATTTTACCACTTTTCAATCCTTCCTTGATGGCAGATTCATCAACAACAGGTCCTCTCGCAGTATTAACTAAAACTACACCATCTTTCATTTGTGAAATAAGTTCTTTGTTAATAGTATGATAAGTATTTGAATTTAATGGAATATTGATGGAAATAACATCACATTTTTTAACAAATTCTTCAATTGTTGCATAATATTCACAACCTTTCTCTAATTCAGGAGACAGTCTACTTCTATTATAATAGATTATTTTCTTCAAACCAAATCCTTCAAGTCTATCCCTAATAGTTCTTCCAATACCACCCATACCAAGAATACCGACAACTTTATCTTGTAAGGAATGACCCATATCTGTACCTGCGGCTTTAGGAATAATTGGCCATTTACCATCGATTAAGTTATTATGACCTTGTTGAAAGTTTCTAATTGTAGCTAGAATTAAAAATACATTAGTATCAGCAGTTGCATCATTAACTTTGTCTGGAACATTAGAAAGTTGAATATTCAAGTCTTTACATGCAATAGCATCAACTTGATCGTAACCAGCACCACAGTGTGCAATACCTTTTAACTGTGTATTAGCCAAAAGGATTTCTAATAATTCCCTATCAAAACGACCTGTTTGGGAAACAGAGTGATAAGTACGTGCAATAAAATCAACGTCTTTGAATTTACCACTTTTCAATTCTGCAATAAATTCAGCTCTTTCGGTGCAACTGGTTTCGACAATTTTTACGTTATCATTTTCCTTCTCAAATTTATCCCAAACGGACATCGCATATTGGATAATACCAACTCTTAATATGGTGTATGGCTTATTGGTTTCTGCAAGGGACATGTTTGTCTAGTTATTTTCCGTTAGATAAAATGTTGTTATAAGACGATATCATTATATTCGTACTCTTCTTTAGTTATAAATAGTAAATCGGAAAAACTGCGAAGAAACTATTTTTTGTCTCGATTCAGCAGCTCTATGACGCACTCTGTCGATACATAATAACAATCTCCTGTGACTATTATTATTATTATTATTATTATTATTATTCCCGGGTAATTTTAATTAAAATTTACAAGTGAAAAATAGTTTAATTTAATTTACCAAATCGGACCAGTTTCTATTAATCCTTTTGATCAGATATAATTTATTATGCTATGTATCTACCATACTTAAAATAAGTTACAAGCTGTTCCATAAGATTCTTATCACAGCTATCTCGAACTGAGCACGATTCGAATAGCGAAAGTTAACGCTATTCGGCAGTAGGATCTATAAATACCGATTTTTTTTTCCGGCAAGTGTACCAGATCTTGCCGACATGACTAAAAAAAAAAAAAAAATAAGAATAAACAGAAGGCAAATCAAACAGATAAATGACAGATTAATTTTTATTAATGCATTAAAATTAATTTTTCTTTAGTTCTGGAACCAAGGACAAAACCTTACCTGTATTTATAAATTCTACAACATTTTTTACAACATATTCTTCCATCGCTTTCATAGTCTCCATGGTATGGGTACCCATGTGAGGCAACGACGTAACATTTGGTAAACCGACTAATTCCATATCAATATTTGGTTCATTCTCCCAAACATCAGCTCCAAATGCACCGACTTTTCCATTTTTCAATGCTTCCTTAAGGGCAACTTCGTCAATAACAGGACCTCTTGCAGTATTCACAATAATTACACCGTCTTTCATATATTCTAATGTATCCTTATTGATAATATGCTTGGTATTTTTATTTAATGGAATACTTATACTGAGAACATCACAAGATTCAAACAACTCTTTGATTGTTTTGCAATAAATTGCACCTTTTTCAATATCTTCTGATAATCTGGTACGATTGTGATAAAGAATTTTACTAAATCCAAATGGAACCAATCTATCTCTGATGGTTTTACCAATACCACCCATACCTAGAATACCTAAAACCTTACCTTCAGGATCATTTCCAATTGGTGTCCCTGCACATTTCTCTCTAACCCAATTTCCTTTTTTTAAATTTTCAGCTGAAAGTTGGAAATTACGTATTGCTCCGAGTAATAAATATACTGCCGTATCCGCAGTTGCGTCATCAACTAAGTTTGGAACATTAGAAACTTGAATACCTAATTTACCACATTCGATTGCATTGATTTGATCATAACCAGCACCATTGTGTGATATTGCCTTAACATTAGTATGTTTTTTAATAAGATCTAATAGTTGTTGGTCAAACATTCCTGTTTGAGTGACACTTTCAAATGTCCTTGTAATATAATCAACGTTAGAAAATTTCCCGTCCTTCAATTCAGAAATGAATTGATCTCTGTTAATTGCATTTGTCTCTGTAATATTAGCATCATATTTAGAAACTAAATTTGACCATGCTTCTTGTGCAAATCGAGTAGGACCTAAACGTAGAACATTACAACCCTGTACCGATGAATAATTTCTGATGACTACTTTTGCAAACATCGTGCTTAATTATTCCTTTTTATTCAAATTGGGAAAGATATAAAGTTGGATCTGTTACATGCTTTATCTCTTCTTCCCCACTTCCGACAGATCTCTCTTCTTGCAAAGGAGAAAAAAAAATGGGCGGATTTGTTGCAACAGAAGCGAAATCAGAAATTTCCACTTTTTTTTCATATCGTATTACGTAAATGCATAAATTATTTCCACATTCGACAGGAATTTGACAAACTTTTCCAACGTTTGTCATCGGAAATCGGGTAGAGTGTTTTATAAGATGCACTTCTTCTCGGTAGATATCAGTTAGAAGTGGGAAAATGACTAATAAGCCCGTTGATTTTAGTACATCTGTTCTTGGAAGCAAGCAATATTGGGATGATTTTTACAAATTAGAACATAAAAATTTTTCAGAAAATCCAGAAGACACTGGTGAGTGCTGGTTTAATGAATCAAATGCTGAGGATAAAATGTGTGAGTTTATTTTTGATGAATTTAGCCACGTTTCCAATCCAACCGTCTGTGATTTGGGAACTGGAAATGGACATTTGTTATTTCAACTATTTGAAGAAGGACTCCGTGGGAATTTTACTGGTGTGGATTATAGTGAAACAAGTATTGATTTTGCTACTGATATAGCAAAGGAGAAGAAATATGATATCGAATTTCAGCATTCGGATATTTTGCGTTCTAATGATGAGTTTTTACAAAAACATTCAGGATTTTTTGATTTAATATTAGATAAAGGTACTTTGGATGCAATAGCTTTGAGTAATGAAAAATATAAGGATGGAATGACTGGTCATCAAATCTATCCACAGAATGTCTCTAAATTATTGAAAAAGGGCGGTATTTTATTGATAACATCTTGTAACTTTACAGAAGAAGAACTGTGTTCTCATTTGACTAGCGGTGGAAAATTAAAAGTTTGGAAAAAGGTTAAATATCCGGTTTTCGAGTTTGGCGGTAAAAAGGGATCTACAATTTGTACAGTTGCATTTGAAAAACTATAACGGACTACCTATTTCATATTTATATTTATATTTATATATCGTATTGTAAATGAATTAGAATTTTATAAAATACTGTCTATTCATTTCTATTTAGGAATATACTTTTGGATTGTGTCAAAAAGTTTTTGAGAATCTTCTGCTTGGCCGACCTTTATCGCATATTGTACCGGTTTGCCAGCTTCAAGTACTTGTAGTCGTATGAACTTATCCTGGGTTAGGGAACTTGGCATTCCTTTTAAAGCGTTGAAACCTTTCACTATCGGAAGATTCAAAATCAATTTTAAGTTCCCGTTTTGCCTCATAATCAATCTAGAAGTATAGTTATCAGCTGGATTTGTAGTAAATTCGTTTACCTTGATCATACCAAACCCTCTTTCCTTCCAACCTTCGGATATCTTTGAAAGTTCCATGTGATAAAGCTTGGCTTTTATCTGCAGCACTGTGTTTTCGTTTTCTTCTCCTGATTTTATATCTTGTTTTTCAAGGTGGACTTTTTTGTAGACGTCTTTATCAGTCGAATCACTATTTACTTTCTCATCCTTTGTTATTTCTTCTTTCTTTATTTCATCAAATATAGACTTTTTCTTGATTGCCTCCTGAAATGCATTACCAAATGATGAACCACTTCCAAAAACAGGAGTACTAGGTTTTTTTGTTGTATCCGCTTGGTTATTCACATCTCCATTTTCTTTCTCCTTCTCTTTCTCCTTCTCTTTTGCTTTCTCGTTCTCTTCAACATTCTTCTCATTTTCTGCTCCTTCATTCAATTCCTTTCCAATGGTTTTGGCAGAATCTTTAGTTACATTTGGTTCATCCTTAATACTTTCGCTAAATATATTATTCCTATTACTAAACATCTTAAATCCACCCATATTTCCAAATCCGGTTGTTGAACCAAAAACAAATTTTGATGCAGCTTGTGTTTTCACTGTGTCATCATTGTGATTAGTATCTGCATCATCAACTTTTTCGTTTTTTTCCTCTGGTTTTTCTTCTTTATTGGAGTTATCTAAATCAGGCTTTTTGAGAATTTTTGTATTTTCACTGTCACATTTATCAACATCTTCAATGGTTCTCTTCTTAGAATCTTTCAAATCTTCTACAACATTATCCATCTTTCAAAATCTAATTGTATACGTCCTTTGCCCAGACGTTATACCTTCCACAGATTAATATAACGCCTAAATAAAAATTCCACAAATTCATGTAACAGAAAAATGAAACAAAAAAAAGGAAAAAATAAAAAATAAAAAATAAAAAATAAAAAAAATAAAAAAAAAAGCTTTACGCATCTGTACACCAGAAAATTTTGCGACTTCTCTTTGTTTACATTTTCTTTTCATTTTTTTTTTTTGTTTTTTTTTGTTGTTTACCTTTTGTTTACATGTGTTTTGTTTTTGATTTGAGGCTCAATTCAAAACTGCATCTTTCCGTTGAATTAGTTGGAATTGAAATATAGTCACATTTAGACACCATGAATGTACATCTTGTTTTGAAATCAGATCCTGAAAGTGAACAAGCACCTGTTTTCCATAAATCAAAAGATGAAAATAAAATTGTTTTCACTAAATTTCAAACTCAATTCGATTTTAAAAGTATCTCATATCCTAATGATGATATATTTTCTAAAATTGCACTTCCCTTAATTGAGAACAAATTTTTTAAAAATGAAGATTCTTTGCTCCTTACACTGGGTCCAACAAATTCTGGTAAAAGTCATTTATTATTTAAAGGAGAAGGTGATTCAATTATCAATCAATGTTTAAAGAGTATCTTCGACAATATTGGTCCACTCTCTGATGATTTAAACCAAATTAAAAAATATTTCCCATCGATTTTTGATGCTAGGATTCCAGGTTCAGTATCTGATGTATCGTCAAATTCATTTGTTTATCTATCTATTTCAATGTTTGAGTTATACAATGATAATGTTATCGATCTCTTGAATGAAAATTCTAAAGTTGATCGTGCAACTATGAGTATTGTTACAGATCCAGTAGACTTGAAACTGACACCTCGTAATCTTTCAAGATATTTGGTAAATTCTTACGAATCTGCGCTTGACACTGTCTTCAGAGGATTGCAAAATAGGAAAACCTGTTCTACTTATGCAAATAGTGATTCTTCAAGATCACACTGTTTTATGTTTCTCAATCTTCATAAAGTTTATCCAAATGTATTAGAAACTACTAGGTTGACTATTGTTGATTTGGCAGGCTTAGAAAGATCTAAATCTGCAAGAACTTCAGGATTATCGTTGAGAGAGGCAAGTTATACAAATGGTTCTTTAACAGAATTGGGTCGTTGTTTGGAACTGATTTCAATGAAACAATTTCATAAAACTTGCCTGAGAACTAACAAATTAACACGATTAGTACTAAATGACTTTGTTAAATTTAATCACCCAGTCAGTATATTAGTGACATTAGATCCATTTGGTGAAGAAGGTCTTATTCTTCAGACTTTAAGGTATATTAATCCAATAAAATATCAAGATTTACAAAGAAAATCCTTATTACATTTAAAATCAAGATCTAAAGGAATAAATCATCTTGAGCAACAGAGTCTGTTAAAGGAAATTGATAGATTAAGACAAAATCAGGTGAACTTGAATTCCAAAACTCACAAACTTGAAGAATTACTTGTAGAAAACGAAAATAAAGTAAGAGATCAGTTATACAAAGAGAATGAGATGGTTTTGTCTAAAATCATGGTTGACCATAAGGAAGAGTTGCACAAATTAACTCAATCTTTCATTTCCCAAACTGATCAAAAGTTGCAAGATCAATCTGATTCTTATAATTTGAAACTTGATGAATCAAGAAAATTGTTGGAAACTAAAAAGCAAGATATTGAATTATTATCAAAGGAGTTAGTGAAAGTCAAGGAAGAATTACAAAATTCCCAATCAGACTATTCACATTTATTAAATACTTTAAATGACTCTAAATTATCTTATTCAACAAATATTGATAACCTAAATAAAAAACTTGAAGAGGAAATTATGGAAAACGGAGACTTGAAACTTCAAGTTGAAACCCTTACTTTGAAGATGTCAGATATGGAATCTAGCCATTCAGAGGAATTGAAAAAAATAAGAAATGAAAATTCAATATTAATTAATGATTCTCAAAATGAACTTAATGCATCTTGCCAGAAGGTATTTCAATTACAAAATGAGCTTAATGGATTGCAGAATACCATATCCTTGGAAAAAAAGCGGAATCTTGATCTTGTTGATGAATTAGAGAAAGTAAACCAGTATTCCAAAGATAAAATTGAACAATTAGAAAATCAAATCAAATTGAAAGATTCAGAGTTCTCTAAATTGTCCGAGACAAATGCTTTAAAATACAAAGAGTTACAATCCACTATAAATGTGAGTAAACAAAAATTGGATGCTGAAATAATTAGAATTAAATCACTTTTGGAAGAAAAAATCAAGGAGAATAGCGTTTTGGAATCTAAAATAATTGAAACCAAAAAAATGATGGACGAAAAATTTTCTTTAGAATCTAAAGAATTGCACGATTCCATAAGAAAAATTCAAAATGAATTGAGTTCCAAAACTTTTGAATTAGAGAAAACTATCTCATTCAAGAGAGAATCTGATGAGGAATTAGCTAAATTACAAATGTCTTTTTCAGATTTACGGAGTGAGCTTGCTGCAAAGGAAAAAATTGATGAAGAATATGATGCCTTGAAATCTAAAAATGCAGAATATAAAAATTTTATAGAGAAATTAGGAGTTGAAAACCAAAAAATCTCAGATGAACTTAAAAATAAGGATGCCAAAATTGAAAAATATAGGGAAGAAATAAATGAATTAAAAAGTAGAGTTATTTCTTTAGAGAAATCAAAGAAAAGTTCTCCTTCTAAGTCACTCCAATCAAATTCTAGTATTGAAAACGCTCTGCATTTTTCAGGGGAGCAAGCTATTGATAAAACTCCACGTAAGTCACTTAATATATTGAATACGGATCCGTTGGATGACAT
The DNA here is from genome assembly GCA_030574275.1 of Pichia sporocuriosa. NCBI lineage: Eukaryota > Fungi > Ascomycota > Pichiomycetes > Pichiales > Pichiaceae > Pichia > Pichia sporocuriosa. Next base: position 16,431 of record JAJMES010000299.1, read on the forward strand.
TGGACTTCCGTCAATTATGTCATCACCTTTAAGACCACCAACTTTTAACATTCACAGTGATGCTCAAGAAAAGAGACACACAATAGCAATTGCATCCAAGCAATCTAAGAAGAAAAATAAAGCTACTAAGGGAATTAAACATGATAACTCCTCTCAAAAGAAGCTTGCTCATGAAAAAAAGATGATGGAAATGAATGAGTCAATGAGTCCAACTAAATCCAGGTTTAAAGCACTAACTAATACCAAAAGTTCGGATATTAACAGGAAAAACTCACTTTCAAATAGTCCAAAACTTGACCAAAAACTAGAGAAAAAGAGAAAATCTTTATCTCCCCTCAAATCTGGAAAGAAGAAAGTAAGAAAGAGTATTGGCCCGGAAGATTCTCTTGAACTACTGGAATGATATTTATAGGTGCCCCCGTTAATATATAATTTTTTTAACAGTTTAGTACGTAAATATATTTCTTCCTGAGAATGTAAACGTTTATTTCCTGTAGGTTATTATGTAATGTTGGATCAAGTAGTAACGTTTATAATTGTTGTCAAGTGTACTCAAGGTCTTCTTTTCTACAAGTAATCGACTATCCTTTTCGGACGCTAATGGGCAATATATAAGAATTAGTTAAACTTGGATTGTTTTTTACTTACTAATTCCCTTATTAGTGTCGCCACCTTATACAATATTATACAACAAGAACTTGAGGATAACCCTCGTCTTATATACGCCCCAACTATTTTCATAGTTGTATTATTAATTGTTCTTGTGTCCATTTATATAATTGACTTCTCTTTATTAGTCTTGAGTCTATCGACGTGCCTTGACTTCTACTGACTTCTTCTTATGTCTAGTGACTTCTATTATTTCATTTGCGCGTCTATCGACTTTGCTTGACTTTTCCTTTAATTCTCATTTTCTTAATGATTATCTTATATGATTATGTCATCATTTCTCTATCTAATTCGTACCTCATATTTTCCCTTACAGAGAATCGATCTTAGTATGCTCGCTCGGAACTAAAGAACTTGAAAAATCTGATCGCTTAGAGTTGCCTATTAAAATTATGCTTGGTAAGTATCAGCGTTGACAAACATATATTAGATGAACGCCAGATCTAGGGAGGGGGTGGTGAAATATGGTGCTATATAGAAGAATAGATGAAAGGGCAAACTTTATATCAGTTGATAAGGATGTCAAAATTATGAAGAATTCCAAAAAATCGATCAATAGAAGATCTTTTTCAGGATGTATCACCTGCAGACAACGTAAAGTTAAATGTGATAGTAGACGACCAAAATGTTTCAGATGTGAGAAGGCAGGAAAAGAATGCTTGGGATATGGATATAAACTGAAATTTATTGAGCCAATGACAATTAACAAAAGTGGTTTACTTGATGTAATGAATGTGACCAATAATGATAAATTTTCTGGATTAGTAAGAAGACAACTGATTCCTCTGATGAAATTTCCAAAAATTCATACATATACTACATTTGCGGAAATAGATATAAAGCTTAATGATCTGAATGAAGAAACTTATACAGACGGATATTTAACTTCGGGCCCATTTGGCTTGTTTCGTGTTGAAGGTTTTTCCAATAAGGGTGCCCAACTATCCCAAAATATTAATACTGCAGATGATATCACCGTTTTGAGCCCTACTTCTACAACTCCGCCAATAACACAATCAGTTTCGAGTATAACTTCTGTAATGTCTCCAACAATAGAGACATTTGTTTCGATAACAAAAAGTGACAGTTGTAAACAAAATTCTATCAATGTTAATAATTCAAATGATGCGAATAATAATAAAACCAAAACATTGTTACCATCCATATCCTCGATTATGAATTCGGGAGAAACATGCAAAGAGAAAAGCACCATGTCCAAAATTATTTCTAACCCTATTTCTAGAATAATGCCTTCGGTTCCTGCCTTGGAATTACAATACCAACGATTAAAACAACAAAGCGAGAGGGATGAGCTTGTGAAATCATCTTCGGACATTTCTTTATTGAATACCCATATTATAGACCCTAGTTCATTAAATAGAGCAACTGATGAAACTGTTTCTATGCCTGTGTGGATACATCCAAGGTTGGAAATTGATGCTATATTAACTTATCAAGCGTTAACTGGTTCGGTAGATGTAATGAAAGAACCATGGGATCTGGTTACTAAAGTGATTTTTTCAGAAAAATATAACTTTAAATCTTATATGAAGAATAGGATAATTGATAAAATGATTTTGACGCAATTAGAGATTAATATGATAGTCAATAATTATGTAAATGAAATTGTGAGAGCTTTATATGATGATTCGCCCGTTGCAACACCCATTACTTCTTTCTCTTCACTATTGAAATCACACCGAGTTCAAGAATTAATAAGATCATTTGTAAAATCTCAGCCGGGTGTTATGTCTCTGAGTTTTAATGGTTCCATGTTTGATACCATTGTAATACCTCTTCTATACAAAGTTGTTGGCGAATTGATGGTTTTTGAATGCTCAGTTGGATTACCTGGAGATTGGACGGGTAAAGTTACTGATGATGGTATAGAATTTAAAGAATATTGTGATATTCTTAAAAGAACATATTGTATGATAACATTGGCAATAGCGGCATATGCCCAGTATAAGGGACTGTTTGACGAGCACGGTATTTATGATGGTTCCTTAAAGCTGTTTAAATGTTACATTGGATTTAGAGAGATGTCTTTAGTCTATCTATCAATTCTGATCAAGCCTCTTATACCGAAAGATGTCACTGCAGGCATTAAAGTGATAAATTTTGCTCTTTTAAATAGATTATTGAAATTGGGACTTTTTAAAGAGCTGGTAATAACATTAATATTGGCAATATACCAAGATTCAAATTTGGATGTCATAATCAACTATTCACTTTTGTATCGTATTTTGGATGGAATCTGGGCGTACCATAAGACAATAGATAATAAAGACCAACAAATGGAATTGATATGGCAATGGTTTCGATATTTGTTAATTTTTTTCAAGTCTTGTTCAAAGATCGACTTTGATAATTATGAAATAAATGAAGACGGATTTGAAGATTTAAAGGACGATTATAATCTTATTAAAAGGTTTCGGTTTAGCGATTATTTCAAGCAAAATGAGTACAATAAAATTGAAATTAAGCCTAACCATGAATCTTTGACTTTAAATGACGCAACTGACCATGTGGATCAAAACAAATCTGAAAAAAATGAAAATCCCGCCGATGCTGAAGCTGATTCAGATATTGGTGCTGATTCAGATAATGATAGTGATATTGATGATAATTTTGTATTAGAAATACCAAAAAGATTGGCAACCCGACCTGAAATTGAGGACAAACCCCCAAGATCCTTTACTGTTCATTTTCACTTTTCAACAAATCAGGAAGAAGAAGAAGTGAAAGCAGGGACGGAAGATGAATATGATGAATCAGATGATTCGGAAGAAGAAGTATTTATACGCAAAGGCGATGAAAACCTTCTTACAAAAGCGGCACACATTAATAAAAACGCAGATCTTACAAATAACAACAAACTACCACATGAAGAGGAAAAACAAGTATCGTATCAAATAGGACAGAATAAAAACATTGGTCGTGAATCTACTTTTATGATAAGAAATTCCGGGGAAAACCACCGTACATCAGATGTTGGACATACTGATATGAATTTAAATATACCATTCAGTGCCGATAAAATTGTTAATAATCCACTTATTTTGGCGAATCATAATTCAAGTGTCAATATAGATGAGGATTTTCATGAAAAAACGAAGAACAATTGTGGTCCTTCATTTTCATCTACCCAAAAGGAAAATAAAAATAATAGCGGCCATAGCAAAGGGACTAAAGTAGATCTTTTGACTGGTTTAAGTGTAGGTCAGTCTTCCGATATGACCTTAAAAGAGAGAGAGCAAGTTTTTGACGATAAAAAGAAAATACATATTCCTCATTTATCAAACATTGACTGGAAAAATAGCAAAGACATACCATCTATCGTAGAATTAAGTTTTGGGATTCCATTAACATTATTGGACCTCATTGAGAGAAGTGTTAGATTGGCCGATCATAAAAATTGGTGTCTCCGCAAAAAAATATTTCCCAGGAACTTTCCGAAGTTTTGTTGTGATTTGGAGGAAGATTTGGTGAATTGGAAGTTGGAATGGGATTTATATTCAGAAAACAGAACGAGAGATGGGGAACTTCAGTTTCATAGTTTATTTCATAAGGCATTGTATCATTTGACAATCTCATTTTACAATACTATTCTATTATTCTTTTTTAGACTTATTAAAGAGGTTAATCCGCACTTATTGCAAAATCATGTTCTTACAACCCTAACACATCTTGAACAATTGAGAAATCTCTCCCTTAGGAGTGATTTTTTGAAAGATATGAAAATATTTCCTCCTTTTTGGTGCTTTTTCATATCTGGATCCGACGCAATAAGTCCTCATTTACAATTCAGGTTTGATGAGCTAGCGAGAAAATCATTTGTGGCAGGTAATAAATGGATCGGAAAGCAGATGATGATGGAAGTTTGGAGGATTAGAAACGCAGGTGATACAGAATTTTCTGATGAGCAAGAGGAAATATCTTGGCTTGATATGATAAAAAGTTGGGAAATGTCTGGATTCAATTAGTTAGTATATTTATAGAATTATAGTAAAACAAGGAAATCTTTATATTTTATATGAAAAATAACCCATTAGTTAAAAATGAAGGATGCGAGGTTCGAACTCGCGCGGACGTACGCCCAACAGATCTTAAGTCTGCCGCCTTAGACCACTCGGCCAACCCTCCAATTCTTAACACCAAAAATTGAGTGTTTAATATAAAGCACTTTAATTTAATGTCACGTGACATACAGTATTTTTTTGTTAAATATTCTAATTTCATTTGAAACACATCAATAATTGGGAAAATATTATATTAAAGAAGGAAAAGTGAATTCTGTACTGATCAATGCGTCGATTTCCACATAGTCACTTCTTGTTGGTATTATTTTATTTTATTAAAGGATAGTCAACTGTTACTTGCTCATATCTTTAGTAAGGAGCATTCGCTCGATACTTTAGGCATTCGAATATATTTAATTATAAACTAGGTTGAATAACCTCCGACCACTTTTACATATAGAAATTAAAATTCTAAAATTCATATTTTGTAAAGATATTTAAAAAAAATAAAAAAATCTTGATATTGTTTACTTTTGTATGCGTTTCTAAGAATAACGAATCTTTTTAGAACCATTATTTCCTTTGTTTGGCAATAACTGTAGAAACGTGCATATTTTATTAACCGAATAACAGGAAAAAAATTCTGCCCCGTTTGGGAAATCTCCAGTGAGGGTCTCTGCTACTTAATTTTCTCTCTCTCTATATCGGTATTTATCGTAGCTCGATTCCGACAGAAATATTCCCCCTTCGTTTATTCGGCTAGAAAAAAGTTGTGGATCTTCTGCCGGCATATCGCTATTTTCGGATATCTTACATTTTATACAGCCAGCTGCACATTCAAGGAGAAGTATTTAAATCAGAAATGTTCCCCTTTTCATAATGATAGGTAAATCGGAACTATATCGGTATTTTTTTGCCTCGCTCAAATCAAGCTTCTGCTTTTCTTCCGGATAACTGAAAATGGCAACATCGATAACCATTGAATCCAATAAAAAAGTGATAAATCAAGAGCCAGAAATTGATGTTTTGGGGAATTTCAAGAATCAGATCAATAAAACTATTATAAAAAGTACAAGAGGTACAAACGGTACGGAGAATGCTCAGCTCCCGGTAGCACGCTCAATGCGGTCAATAATTCTCACTATTACTTCTTCAATAATTTGTTTCATAGTTCTAAATGTTGTCGTTCTAATCGCAGTCATTAGACATTTATATCGCAGATATATATTGAATCACAAACATGCAATTTTGGAAGAGTCTTCATTTGATCAGTTTCATAAAGAAGTTGAAGTAAACTACACATTAAGCTATTATGCTGAACTTTTGGGTTTAAAGATACAGCAATATAAAGTTGTCACAGATGATGGATTTATACTTGAAGTAGAACGTTTGTATAATCCAGAAGTAGAAATTTCTACAATAAATAGACGAAAGCCAATATTTTTACTCCATGGTTTATTGGGTTCATCTGGTTGCTTTCTTTCAGGTGGTAAAAAAAGTTTAGCTTACTTGTTGGTGTCAAGGAATTACGATGTTTGGCTCGGAAATAATCGAGGTGGACATTTTCCAAATCATACAAAATTTTCTGAAAATGATCCACGGATGTGGGATTGGGACGTCAATGAAATGGTTATGTATGATATCCCTGTTATTATTAATCAAATCCTAACAATTAATGAACATGGTGGTAAATTATCAGTGCTTGCACATTCTCAGGGTTGTGCACAAATGGCAATGCTCTTTGAAAACAAAAATTCATTACAATATACTCAAAAAATTGATAAATGTATCTTTTTGGCCCCTGCAATATATCGGGGGAGATTATTATGTGAAAAAACTTTTTTCATATTTGTAAAAAATTTGCCTGACTTTCTCTTTGATATAGTTTTTGGCATCAAATCATTTATTCCACTATTAATGCATTTAAAAATTCATATTGGTGGCACATTTTTATTCAGGAGAGTTGCTCCGGCAGTAACAAGTTACATTTTCGATTGCAGTGATTGTTTATGGGAGAAAGAAATAAGAAAAATTCATCTTGCATTTGTCCCTGTCTTTGTGTCGGTCAAATTAATAAAATGGTGGACACGATCGGATAATACGGGTGCTGTTACTCTTAACAAATCAGTCATTGGCAACAGAAATGCTTGGTTTGGAAATGAAACTCCTCGGCTGTTATTATTTAGTGGTGGAGTTGACGCGATGGTTGATGTTGACATGTTTGAAGAAAGGTTGAAAACTATAGAACATTCCATGGTTGGAAAATGGAAACATCACAAAATTAACGAATATGCCCACCTTGATTTCCTCTGGGCACATGATCTTAAAGAAAAAATTGGACAAGATATTCTTGAATTTTTAAGCTGAATTATTTTAAATATAACTATATATAGTTATATAAACCGGCTATGGAATAGTTATAATTTCATCTCACCCTCTTGGATAACTGCGGTGTCTAACAATTCAATTTTACCATTTATCTTTTTGATTCTTTCTACAAGATCCTTATAATTTTCTGGTTCAATTAGGAAAACAATTTCAACTTCATCTGCTTCACTCTTCTCAGATTCTAAAACGGAAATAAATTCATCCTCAAATTCTCCTTTAATATTATTGTATAATTCACTCTTCAAATTAGCTTTCACTCTCATTTTCGCCCTAGCAATTGGAATAATTTGTTTTTCAATAAGTAATTTAATAGCCTCTAATGCTTTAGATTTTGCACTCCTAGCATTGACAAAATTGAATTTCAACTCCTTGAGGGCTTTATCAATCATTGTTGGTGGATATCTCTTCTTGCTTTTTGGATTAATACATTTCGCCGAAATTATACCTAAAATTTCGTTGTGAAGTTTCTCATTCTGTAAAGCCCTTTCCTTTTCACTTAATTGAATTTCACCTTTTTTCAGAATTTCTTGTATAATCTCATCTACATTGGTTGTATTAAATGCAGCTTTGAGATCTTCACTTGAAGCAACTTGTCCTTTAGAAACATTTACAAACACTTGTGGGATTTGAAGTACTTCATCAATATTTTTCTCAATGCCTGACTTAAAATCATGAATTTTATTTTGGTAACATGCAATTTCAAATTTTTTTTTACCTTTTTTCATTCGTACCAAGGAAACATTTGTTAGTCGAATCTGTGTATTTGGTTGATTGATTTTACCCATCTTGCTTATCAGGATTGAATTTATAATACAAATTATATGGTGTATAGTTGTTTTAGAAGGATAAGAGGTGAAAAAAATTAAAAGCATCGAATGTCACAACAAAAGTAAATGTTTTTCGCAATTTATAATTGAAAATTTTTCATCGTATAAATAATTTATAGTTAAAAAAATAAAAGGTCGTACCCGGATTCGAACTGGGGTTGGTCGGATCAAAACCGACAGTGATAACCACTACACTATACAACCAATTACAAAAATTTAGCTTTTCTTGTCCTTTATGTTATTAAATAATTCTAAGCTCTTCATCTTAAATCATTATGAAGTGAAATTAAGATTGTTTATACTAGAAGTGATGATGACTAAACCTTAAGATAACATTCATGTTTAATTGGCGCTAATTTTTTGTTTTATAAGAGTTTATAATAATTTATAATATATTTGATATATAATTAGCTAATGAAATATAATACGTTACCATTGGTCAAACAAAACTGTAATGTAATGACTAAAAGTATTACATAAGCAAATTTTAGATGGTCCAGGTGATAATTAGGTTAAATTAATCAAGTAGTTTCTCTTTCTAGAATTATAGCTAGTTATTAAAATAAATCAAATTATGGCATGAAAGTATTACAATAAGAACTATGTTCAGCATACAATGAACAGCTAATGATAAACCAGGAATGCAACTAATATTGCAATGGTGGCCATATATGACAGCAAGTAGAAATCACATATTTCATGAGTAATTAGATCAGTTATTCAATTACTAGTTTGCTCAATGTATAGAACAACACAATATCCCAAATCACATTGTTTGAAAATAATCAAACAGAGCTTCTGGGATTGATTCTATTTAATTTGTAATATCATTTGTGTCTCCCCTGATACGGGGCCTGCTTAGAATTGCATATTTTATGCTATTATTAACTATATAGTCATCCAAGGGGTCCATATTAAACTAAAACCTTATGTACATTGAAAAAATAATCATTTATTAATTAGTTTTTCTTATTTTTAGCTTTATTATTAAATAAATATTTTATGTAAATAACTTTTAACTTTTAAAATTTGTTGGAATTTAATTTACTGTAGCGTAGACATACTAAACCACAATTGAAAATATCTAACCAAACAATATGTCAGTAATCCTTAGTGACATTTATAACACTTTTATAATGCTTAAATATTCTTTAATTCTCAACTTCTAGTTTAGAAATTTATCATTTTAATAACAAGTTTTATCTTACTTAGTAATTGAAATGATTTCTTATATTAAACTTATTATAAGTTGCGTATAAATTATACATAGATCAGTACTTTGGATCCTAGTAACATTAAACCAGGCGTCACCAGAATCTATTTATTTCAACAATTCAAAAAATTAGAAAATTGTTTTAAAATTAACAATTTGTAAAAATTTAATAGCAAAAATGCAGGAAGTAATCATCACTTTTGTGAAAGAAAAAATAATTAAAGTTTTTGTAGGAAATGAAAGTATGCCGGAAATAACAATAATAATAGTTGCTTTGAGAAAGAGATAATGATATTACTCTGATTTTTTGGCAACTAGTGTAGAAAAGAACACTTTTCCTGATGGGAACTTTACAAAATTATTCATGTACAAAAACTGTTAATAATAGAAAGTACTCCAAGCAAACCAATTTCACTTTATTTCAAACTTAATTTCAAATACATAAATGGAGGTGAACACATTCTTTTGTTAGTTTTAAATACTTTTATCAAAAAATTCCATTAATTTGTATCTTTAACAGCAAAAGTTATAGAGCAATATTATTAAGTTATTATTAAGTTATTCAGTACCTTTTTAGAAGAAATTATAGTACCTATATCAACTTTGCTTATATGCCTTATCTTGAACATAAGCTATCATTCACAATTTTTACACTCTAAGTTAACCTTTTCTTTCTTAAAAATTATAATTAGTAAAGGAATATCTTACAGCATTTTTTTTTAAAACATTATTACGGACAGCCAAAAAGATTTATGATTAAAAAAAAATATTTTTAGAACTTATTTTTTTTGGTAATTCTTAGTTACTGCTATAGAACTTTTTTAATTTTTTCACTAGCTTTCCGTCTATTCTAAAAAACTATCCTTAATATAATGAGATTTATATTTATTATCCGAAAAAAAATAGTTTGCTTTTTTTGACTCAAAGTAATATTTTTTTAAATATGCAATTAATAAATGGCGTAGTATTATAATACACCGGTAATTATTACAAAATTAAGTCTATGAAACATTTAAAATTTTTAAATTCTATTTTTGGACTTATGCCTGAAACCTAAATAATTAAACAGATGTAGGAGAGATTTTTACGTGGGTAAAAATTTGCACTGGCTAGCTATTTGTTATGTTTGTTTTTATTTTGTACTTCACCAAAATGCATGAAAAATCACAATTCATGATATGCGATATATTTTTCATGCAGATGATTTTGATTATTTAAGGTTCAATCCAGATCTGTGACAAAATCAATATTACCGGAAATGTTGTTTGCAGAAAGTTTGCAAACAATATTAAGTATAGATGATTAAAGTTATTTTACATTTACATATCTATATATAGAATTACTATTTAATAATTAGATGGCTGCGTGTTATTAATACCATAATTTTACAATCACAAGCTATTTTGCTTTGACAAATATTTTATCCGTATTAGATTCCTTCATTTTGTGATTTTCATGGATGTAACTACCGGCTGCAATGGATGGGGTACAGTGTTAAGCCATTTTAAATATTAGAATACTTTTTCCTGGTTAAGTATTGTATTTCCAATTGTTCAATAGAAATACAACACACAAAATATATCCGCATCCTCTTCAATAAACCAATGCCTTGGTCTGGTATTGGTGGCCGGTGAAACTTACAAGTATTTTACCATTTTATGTTATGTTGAGTATACCCATGATTACATATAGTCAATTCTTTTCATATAAAAAGTATATACAATAAATGAATACAACCACAATAAATATATAACAAACATTGATTGAACGGCTTAAGCAGATCTGTATATGACGTATATATGGCTGTCCTTTTCGGTCCCAATTAGGAAATTTGCTGCAGAAGCGTTACTGGTCATTTATGCATAATGTGAAAATAAGAATTTGGTGTTTGTTTCTTGGGATTGCCGCATTCAGTTTTATTTGATAAGTTTTAGTATGAACTGTTGTTTTTGTTAAGCCACATTAAGCATTAAAATAGTATTCACGGGCTAAGGATTGCATTTCCATGGGCCATATAGAAACACATAACAAGCAAAATATCTCCACATCTTTTTCATACACCAATACCTTGATCTAGTATTAGTAGCTGTTGAGACTCATAAATGTTTCACCTTTTTATGTTATGTTTTGCAATTATGTCTAATTTTGTCTTATTCCTATATAGAATATATAAATAATCGAATACAACATATATGTGTATACGGTAACTTATACGGCTGAGCATATTCTGTATCTGTTAAGCCATATTAAGCATTAAAATCCTATATGCGGCTTAAGGAATATATTTACTATTTAGCCAATAGAAAATATATTTTATAGAATCTAATCATCCGTACACCAATACTTTGGCTCAGTATTGGTGGACGTTGAGACTTACAAATAATCGTTCACTTGTATTATGTTTAGTAATTATACCTAATTATGTCTTATTCATATATAGAATATATAAATCAATCGAATACAGAATAAATATATACGACAAACTCGTACGGCTTACTACTATCTGTATAACATAACACAAAAGTATCACATAACATAACATAAAAGATTTAATAATTGCGTTGAATTATTTGCTCTATATTTTAATAAATATTGCCCAATGATTTATAGTAATAGTTTAACGTATAGTATACTATAGTATATATTTTTTCTTGAGGCTAGAAATATTATTTGAATAGCAATTTCCCTTCCAGTGACGATAATTCTCTCTCGTATAAACTAATTTTTTCTAATAAAGTTCTTGTCGAGAATTTTCCAGGTTTGGATTTTTTGCATTAGAATATGTCGCCGTGTTTTTTACATTATTAAATTTAGATCCGGGTTTATCCACGTTGATAAAAAAAACAATTATGTGCAGATTTATAATTTTTAAACTAGAAAATGGTTTAAAATAAGTACAAACCTTAGGGACTGATTTAAAATAATTTTTTTTTGCCGTTAATTGAATTTTGTCAAAAATAATAGAGACAAAATTAGTCAATATTTTTTCCAAAGCTGACCATAAAAGAATAAATGGCTGATTTGAAGCTTTTCACCTCTTCAGGATTTTAGTAGAAGAAATAATCACCCCATATGGTTTTTGCACTTATCAAAAAAAAAAAAAATGAGAATGAGACTAATATTTGTCCAATTCTCAATTCGGGCATAAGTCTCAGTCCTAAATTAACAACTAGAGCAGCTTTCTGCAGTAGCCAATGTCAAATACACCTATATTTTCTGTAAGCAGTACGGGAATATTTTGTTTTGAGTTTGGATTTGCATTGGTATAAAACTGATTAAAGTGGAGCAGACTGAAGCTAAACCTAAATTTCAATATAACTGGTGTGCATTATTTTCGGGTCAGCACATATAGAATTTGGCTCATTACGTTGTGACCCAAGCTCGGATCCAATTAACATATATATAACTAACATCTGACAGCAGAAACCTATATTACCAGGAACGACTGTAGTTTCAATCATAATACAATGAAAATTCAGTTAGAGGTTACCAAAATTTCCCACTACATAGATGTAGATGCTTTTTTTGTCAATACTTTAGGTACTGCCCAATGCAGTTGATCTTTGTAGGTTTATTTATATGTTCAAATTTTATTGCTGAACACACATCATCTTATAAGGAATTTATTGTTCAGTGTATTTCTTATATACTTCTATATAGATTACGAGATACCTCTCAGTAATGAAACTACGTTCAATAAGTATTGGGTCGAGAATGATACATCGGTTTACCAGAATTCTACTACTGGAGTTTTGGTGCTCGAATCATTAATTCATTTCCATAATTCTTAGCGGTACACCGGATTAGAATTTCGGCAATTTATTTCAATAGCGGTCTAAGAAAATCCCATCCACATATCGACATTTTTAAATGCGGTAATAGGAAAAATAAGGTTATTGTTTTTAAAAAAACAATACGAATTCAACTCTACACTTAAAAGTTTATTTAAGCGTTTAGCATGGATTGATATGCATCTATTTAGACCATCTTAATTTTAATGCAAAGTCTATAAGTTAAAACTTATAAGTTTTGGGCTGTGTATGTAAACATATTGATTACCATAGTAATGATAAATTACAGATCCGTGTGAAAATTTTTTCAAAGCAATTGGTGAAAAGACGGCAATAAATTTTATAAATCTTTTTCTTTTGTTTTGACTCGAAAATGAATTTTCAAATCCCCCAACAGGGTTGACACTAATCTAGTTCAATAATCCAAACCTTTTATTTCAATCACTGGTTGAAATGCTATTCCGCAAAAAAAAAGCAAAATTAATTTTTTACATCACCCTTTTAGAAAACAAAGCTGCCATAATTTTTGCAAGCTAGAAAAAGTATTAATCAATTTACTACTGCTTAAATATATTTCACGGCAGTACTGAATTACCACTATTGAAAACCGGATTTACCATGCCACTAATATGTTTGAACTCCTTATTTGTTGGGTGATTTTTTCGGTAAAAATGCGCGTTCATGCAGAGTAAATCGCGTACAAAATAAAAATATAATTTAGATTGATTGTGCATGTAATTACCGACGATCATGTTCTTTGTTATAAGCGATGTTTTAGATTCTATTGTTGCGGATCTGTTATGTTAAGATTTAGCAGAAATATTTTATTTAAAATTTAGATCCTGTATACAGGATCTACAACATATATGTTTTTGACCGCTATCATGATTTTTTTGAGATCTCAAATATTTTTATTGATAAATTTTTTTTTGGTATTAAAAAGAGAAATAGCCGAAAAGGTAGTTTTTGTATTAGTAAAGTGTTGTTTTTGTATTAGTTAGGCGTTATTTTGGTATTAGCTAGGCATTATATTTGTTTTTATTTCGTGTAAACAAACGCCAAATAATTTTTTTTTAGTTCTGATTTCTATGAAAATTTGTGAATGCAATGATTTTAATATATTTTTTTATAAATATTCAACTTTCCTTTCATAGCAGTTCAAGAGTTACTTGCTTGAATTTTCCTTCTTTTCGTAATATATTTAATTTTTTTATCTTTTCAGTTCACAAGTTTCAAAAAACAGGTAGTCCTTCGTTATGTTTTCAAATCTGTTTTTTGTATCAACTCTTTTGCTGTCAATTTTACGCACAGCAACAGCACAGCGTAATGTGTGGTCCCAATATCAGAATGGTGTTGGTGCATCTATTCAATTTTCTACAAATGCAGCTAAACAAACTGGTTTTGTTGCTAAATTTTATGATTATCCTTTACTTGATTTTATTCCTTTCTGGGATGACAATTTTATTGCAAGTGGTTATTCAACAAACTCTCTTAGAACTACAGCAGATTCAGTTACCTCTCCAAATTTTTCATTTGGCGCAACTTTGGGAGGAATAGACCTATATGGTTTGTATAATATTGATATGACAAATGTTTTAATTGAACTCACAGGTTATTTTGAACGTATGTACATGTTTTTTTATGATTATTTTTTTATTCCACAAAACATTTTACTAACATCTTTTCTTCAATTTTTTCAAATCATTTTTATTCTAGCAACCGAAACTGGTGTTTACAGGGTTTCCGTTAACGAAATGAACGATGGTGGCTTTATCTGGCTTGGCCAAGGTGCTTTTGATGGTTGTAATCAAGAACCTGTTTTAAATTCTTACGATGACGTCTTGTTAGGTGTCAGAAGCGACGACGGTCATTCTTCATATGTTTATCTGGAATCTGGTTTATTATATCCTATTAGAATCGTTTACGTCAATGTTGAACTTGCAGCTCAAATGCAGTTTGAAATTATTTCTCCATCTGGTCTAGTTTATAATACCTTTGATAATGTTGTCAATTTTGACACTAATGCCATTGACGTATGTGCCTCGGTTACCGGTTCAAATACTCTTTCGGTTTCAACTACTGTTAGCCTTGGTGTTGCAACAATCTCAACAGCATATCAAGAACAAATTACATATATTTCAGGTACGGCATCCACCTACTTTGTGGAAGAATTATTTTTAGAATCACCAACAACCACTGTGACAACTACTATAGCGGGCACAACTAGTACAGAATATACCAGTTACAGTTTAAGTGCTGGCGCAAACGGCTGGTCAGCTATTGCACTTGATATTATTGAAACTGTAGATTCAAGTTCTCTTTCATCTGCAATCTCATCATCTACTTCATCATCTAGAAGTCACGAATATCTATCAGGTTCTTCAAGCGCAACAGGTTGTTCCATGGAGACAGAATTTGTTTCTCTTCATAATGGTTTCCATGCAACATTCTACGCATACGAACCTCTTAATGCTTTTAACGGTGGTTATTATGCAAACAGTTATACCCAACAAACCGTCATTGGTACAGCTTCCAGTATTACCAATCCAAATTATTCACTTGGAGCCAATTTATTTGCAACAGATACTATTTATGAAGATGTTAAAATTGTTGGTGACAATGGTTATGTTAACCAATTGACTGGTTATTTTTACCCCCAAGAAAGTGGTATTTATCAAATTTCCATCAAAAATGTCAACGATGGTGCTATGATTTGGTTTGGTAACTCTTATGCATTTTCTTGTTGTCAGCCTGACGTTATAAGTTATGATACAGAAAGTTATGCAAACATTTTCACCACAGGCTCCGATGTTACAGCGTATGTTCATTTCGAGGCCGGTCAATATTATCCTATGAGAATTGTTTTAGTTAATGTCGCATTTGGATCTGAATTAGATATTAGCGTTGTAACACCTTCTCTTACTCTTTCAAATGATTGGACTAATTGGGTTTATTCTATTACAGACATCGAAAATGGCGCATGCGGTGGCCCATTCCTTGAAACCGTCGATTTAGAAGTATCATCCGGTCTTACTGACACAAAAACCAGCTACTACGAAACTACAACTACTATACTAGGAACAAGTACTATTGAATTTATTACCTCCGTTGATTATCCTGAACCTAGTTCTACAATCGGAGTCACGGTTACCTGGGGCAGTTCATCCACTTCTACCACATCAAGTGTCAGTTTCAAGATAAATACGTCCACAACTACCCCTTACGAAATTGTCACTGTTTATGTACCATCATCTACATCATCCACTGGTTCATCATCCACTGGCACATCCACTGGTTCATCATCCACTGGTGCATCATCCACT
>JAJMES010000300.1:0-32220 GCA_030574275.1 Pichia sporocuriosa
ATGTATATACATACATCCAAAGAAGAATGATGCTCCATTTGCATGAATATATCTTATTAATCATCCTAAATTTACATCTCTCATGATCATATTATAATTATTTTATGATTTTATTTTTTTAATTGATTTTTTTTTATATCATCTTCTGAAACATAAGATAACAAAATTTCACTATCATTTAAATTATCACTATTATCCTCTATACATGTAGAATAATAACTTTCAAATGGATTAGTATTTATAAAAAAAAATCATAAAAATAAAATCATAAAATATGTAATCATTAACTACTTATATTTCTATAAATAATGGACTATATCATTATAATATATAATATTTTATATATTATACTTTACGTGTAGTCTCTGAGGATCCTACTCATACTATAAATATTTTGGTTTCCTGCTGATTGTCCATTGTAATATCTTTATTATTTTCACATTACATTTAATTATGATTAAATATAAGTAAATAAAGCTTTAGGAGTTTCCAGCATATAGTAAAGTTTAAAGAGCACATCATTACGAGATGTTAATAAAGTTTATGCTCTACTGAATCAAATGCTAATTCTATATGTGATGAATAATGCATTGCTAAGAATACTCCTGATGCTATTTGAATTATTAAACATAATCCTAATAAACTACCTAAATTATATCAATAATTTATTGATGTTGGTTGAGGTGAATCTATTAAATAACTATTTACTAAACTTATATACGGTTGTCTTTTTCTATAAGCTATCATATACTTATATTTTTTCTTTTTTTTATAAAAATTATAAATCTTTTTTTTAGCGGAAACTTTTTTATTTTTATTAATCCCTAAAAATTAGGAAAATATTTTGCCATCCCCCTAATGAGGTAAATGGATACTCTTTATATTAATAATCTATTAAAATTCATCCTTTTTTGAAATGAATATATTTTTCATTAATATAGGTTAAATTATATTTATTATAGGATAATTAAATTAACAGGTCTAAAAAGACTTGAACTCTTAAAGATAGCTTTGAAGGCTATTGTTTTACCAATTAAACTATAGACCTTATTAAATATATAAATATATATTTGATATGAATAATATGATAATATTAGTTAATTTTTACCACCCACCGCTGATTCCTCAACGATAACTGTATTTCAACTTCTCACTAGTCATTTTCTAACTGAGTATATAATATGTTATAATATATTCAAATTTATAGAACATATATTATATATATTATATTTTTAATATTTAGATAAACTTCAAGCGAATGATGAGTAATTAGTACGAAACAGAAAGGAAGTTCACCATAACTTAATGAATTATGATTACTAGCAATTCCTTTTTCATAATCTCGAATTTCAGAGATTAATCCACATAATATATATTTCTATAAATATATTTGATATTCCATTTTTATTTATTATTTTATATAATTTTATTTATTATTTTATTTAATTTTATATATCAATTTTGTATTGCGTCTTTAGCCCACTATATTAAAGTCATCAGGATTTGTTGTAGTTCCTTTTATTATTAATTTTATTAATTAAATTAATTATTATCTATATTTTTTTTTATAGATTCGGATTTTCGTCTGTTTATGAAGTTAATCATAACCTTAAAGCACAGACTTTAAACAACGATGTAACATTTGTCACCCCCCCCGGAGGGGGGGGGGGATTCAAATAATGGTAAGATTTTCGGGGATTATCGAATTAAAAAACACAATCCACTGCCTACAACTGTAACCGTCTATTGTCTTGGATTTCAACTTTGAAGCTATACTCTCCTGGCGGAATACTTTAGCTTTCGCTTATTTTTTGAAGTATTCATAGTTTACTGCATGAACTACTCGGGTATCTAATCCGTTTTGCTACTCATGCCTTCATCCCTCAATGTCAGTTAAATTTTTAATTTTATCTTCACGTTTATTTGTCTAATTATTTTCCACACATTTCATCTCTCAATATAATTTTTCATAATTATTCAATTTAACTCTAATATGTATTTTTACTATATCATTCTACGGATCCTTTAAGCCATTAATGATTAACGTTTGCCTCCTTAGTTTAGCCGCAACTGCTGGCACTAATTTTGGTTAAGACTTCTATATATATATCCATCATTATTCTTATATATATATATTGATTTTATATTCTTCATTATTATTTTTTTTTTCATATTTATTATAATCTTCATCTTTCTAAGTAACTAGATCAATCTTTTGATCATTGTCTAATATTCCTTACTGCTGTATTATATGCAATATATAAATTTATATATTACATCTTTTATATTGACCTTATTCAAGATCAATGTGGTCATTATAACTTTCATTATTGACTATGGATCTATGGCTAGGTTAATCTCTCAATTTTATCCTACTACCTATTCCAAATATTAACTGGACTATCATCAGATTTCTCCTTTATTATTTATATAATTAATTATACACCTTTCATATATATTTCATATATCACAATAGTTCACATTTTAATATTATACTCACCTTTACACTACTATATTAATATATTATATATATTAATATCGTTCAATTCGCATGTATTATGTCCTTAGATAACGCTTAATCTGAGCCGACATCATACTCTTTTTTTTATTAAATTCTTTTTATATTATTATATACTTTTCCACCTTGATGCCAAATATATGATTTATATTACCACTTTTTAAGAACGGATACTCTTTTTTATTTATCTTAATAGGAACTAATGGAGTTGAACCATTAACTTAAGAGTGTAAATCTGATGTTATACCATTTAACTAAATTCCTTTATTTAGATTTATAGATATTTAAATTAATTATTTTTCAGCTCCTTTAACGAGTCGAACGTTAATTATATTATTAGAAGTAATATGTTTTAACCAATTAAACTAAAAGAGCAAGCTCCTCAGATAGGCTAGAATCGAACTAACTAATTCCTCTACCCAAAAAAGGCACCTAACCATTCGGTCTCTATCTGTTTATATATACATTATTAACTTCCATTTCGTTTATTATCTACATTTTTTTTTCTTTAACCCTTCCTTAACTTTGAAAAAACTATATCTCTTCTTTTATTTTGATTTTCCATTATTGTATATATATTATTATATATTATATTATATATATATATATATATATATTTGTTTTTTTTTTATATATATTATATTTTATAAAATATTTACTTTTAATGTTAATCCTAATTTACCATTATTAGTTGATTTATCCATATAAGAAATAAAGTTACTATTTTTAATATAATTTAATTTTAATCTATCTTTAGAATATCCATTATTACTTGAATTATCTTCTAAAATATTATAAATATATAAATTATTATTTTTAAATGAACCTTTAGTCATTAAAATTCTATTAGATCTATTTTTACCTTTTCTAGCTCCTACTTTACCTTTTAATAATAAAGATCAACCTACTATATTTTTATATAATATTTCATTATTTAAAGTTAAATCATTATCATTATTCATTAATAAATTATTATAATAATCTTTAATATCATTAGTAATATTAATATTATCATTAATATTTATAGAATTAAATAATACTTTTTTAATATTATTTTCTACATTTAATATATTATTATTTAAAGATAAATTTTTTAATAAATTATTAGATATTTTATTTTTTAATATTCCCACACCTTGTGTTGGTATTCTATTTTTTAATCTAAATCTAAACATACGTGATAATGTTCTTTTTCTTTTAGATATTCCTTTTCTTATTAATTTTAATAATATTTCTGGATTATTAAATTCATATTTTAAATTTATACCTGATATATTTACTTCTTTTAATCCAAAATATTTACTTATTATCATTTTTATATCATTAGTTTTCATATCTTTATTAATTATATTACCTAATAATATATCTATATAACTTATCATATATGAATATATATTTGTTTTATCATTTATTTTATTTATTTTTAATAAATTTATATTAATATTATTATTATTATTAATATTATTATTATTATTAATAATTTCATTTTTTAATAAATAATTTAATACTAAATCTTTTCTTTCTAATTTTACTTTAGAATGAATATTACATTTACTTATATTATTAATATTTAATACATTTTTATATATATTATTAATTAAATTATTATTTGAATTATTATTTAATATATTTAAAATATTATTATTAATATTATTAATATTATCTGTATTTTGTAAAACTGTAGTAGAAACTTTATTATTTAATATTGATACATTTAATAATGTACTATTTATTATTAATTTACTAGGTAATTTATTAATATTATTAATATTTTTATTTAATTCATTTTTTAATAATAAAATAGATTTATTATTATAATTAGTATTTAAACTATTAATTAAATTATTTACATTTTTATTAATATATTTTACATTATTTCTATTATTAATTATATTATTAAATATATTTGAAACTATTAATTTATCATGTGATATATATGATGATTTATTATAATTATTACTAAATTTAACTAATTCTTTATAATTTTTTATTTTATTTAAAAACATATTAATTCTACTAAAGTATTTATAAGATTTATTATTTGGTATAAAATAATAAAATAATATATTTACTGAATTTAAATTTTCTTTTATTACAGGTTTACTTATTATTATATTACCTCCTGATATTGATGATTTTCCTGATTTTAAATTAACTCCATTTATTATATTTTCTAATAATTTTATTATTAATTTACTTAATATACTTTTAATTATCATACCATTTTTATTAAAATTATAACTTATTAATTTATAATCATTTATATGATTTAATTTTTCTAATTTATTTATTCTTGATAATAATCTTTTTCTTGATAATAATATATTATTTATTACTTTATTTATTCTTATATTTATTAATTCTAATAATTTTATTATTTCTCTTTTTATTATTACTCTTTTATTATTATTATTATTATATCCATATAATATTATATATTTTAATATTTTGTTTATCATTTTATTTTTATCTTTTTACATTTATAATTTTTATATTTATATATATATATATATAATATATAATTATTATTTTTTTACTACATATTGTTCTTATTTATTAATAGAAAGACTCGAACTTAACATCTATTGCATATGAGGCAACCGTTTTAACCAATTAAACTATATTAATTTTATACTAAAAACTCACATGATGTATTTAATATTATTATTTAGGGTAAATACTGAGACTTGAACTCAGATCACATACGCCACAAGTATTCATTCTAACCGATTAAATTATATTTACCATATTTATTTTTAGGAAAAACCGGACTTGAACCGAATATAAATTGATTAAAAGTCAAACGTTTTACCATTTAAACTATTTTCCCAAATTTTTCTATACCCTTATATTAATATGAGGACTGAACTTAAAATTAAATATATGAGTTCTTTAGTATTAGCTAACTAATCTAATTAAATTATTCTTACCTGCCCCCTACGTGTCACAGGAACTTTTAATTATTTTATCTAGCCCGCACGGAGCCCCCCCCCTCCCAATGGGAGGGGAGTGCGGGCGGGGGATTTTTTATGAATATTACCACCCAAAGCAAAGGGTGATAGAAACCTTTTATCCACATATATTTAATAAAATTTATCACTTAAGAACAATCTTTTGAATCGAATAGATTCGAACTATTATTAGCTTGCCCCAAATGCAAGTGACTTACCTATTAGTCTACGACTCATTACATAGTCCCCACCACCCCCTCCCGCAGGGAGGGGTGGTAGTGGTTCTTTATATAAAAGAACATCTACGACTCATTTTTGTCATTGATAAGACTTGAACTTATACGCTTGAAAAAGCAATACATTTTAAGTGTATTGTGACTACCAATTCCACCACAATGACATTCCCCCCCCTCCGCACGGAGGGGGGGGGGACTATATATTTTTATATTAATATTTAGTTATCTCTTATGCTTAGATGAGAATCGAACTCACATGAAATTAATTTGCAATTAACTCGTTGACCTTCAACACTAAACATTAATTATATATATATATTATTATATATTATATATATATATATATATATTATTAAAATTAATATTAATTATATTATATTACTATTGAATAAATTAATGCATTTGAAGATAAATATAATATATTACTAATAAAATTAGGTACAATACCTAAAACTAATGTAGGTAAAGCTAAGAAGAATAAAATAAAATGTTCTCTATATAATAAATCATAAGTTACATGTAAATATTTAGAGAAAGTACCTGAAGTTAATTTATTAGTTAATTTCATTTGATAACAAGCTGATAATAATACTGATGAAGCTGTTAATACTCCAATTACTGGATGATTAATTATAGCACCTGTTATACATAAGAATTCACCTATAAAGTTATAACTTAAAGGAGTACCTGTATTACTAAAACTAAAGAATACTAAATAAACTGCGAATAAAGGCATAAATTGAGTTAATCCTTGATAATAGAATAATACTCTATTATGATATCTATCATATAATACACCTCCCATTAATATAAATAAAGCTGGTGATACAAAACCATGAGCTAAACATAATACTAATGAACCTACTATACCTAATAAATTATTAGCAAATATACCTAATATACATACACCTAAATGACTTATAGAACTATAAGCTATTATTACTTTTAAATCTGTTTGACTTAATGTAACTAAACTACTATATATAATTGTTATTATACCTATAACATATAATATAGGTGCATATAATAATGATATTTCTGATATATTTGATAATAATATTCTTATTATACCATATATAGCTAATTTTAATATTATTCCTGCTAATAATATTGATCCACCTAAAGGTGATTCTGAATGAACAGTTGGTAATCATGTATGTACAGGAACTAATGGTGTTTTTACACCTAAACCTATCATTAAACCTATTAATAAAACACTTTGTAATTCTATTGAAATTATTTTACTATTTATTGTTACATAATCTACATTGTTATATATTACATATATTAATACTATTGATAATAACATAAATAATGAACTACATAATGTATATATTAATACATAATAAGCTGCTTTATTTTTTTTTGATCCTCCATATATTCCTATTATTAAATATAAAGGTATTAATGTACTTTCAAATAATACATAGAAACTTATTAAATCTAAACATACAAAATTTAAACCCATTAATATTACTAATATCATTAATAATATCATATATGTTTCACGTTTATCCATTATATTTTCTCAATTTGATATTATACTAATAACACCTAAATATATTGTTAAGATTAAAAATATTAATCCTATTCCATCATATCCAAAATCTATATTTAATACATTAACTACTCTTAAATATCCATAATCATTAATATTTATACTATTTAATTCATTTATTACTATATATAAACTTATTATACATAATAATAATATACATTTACTTATCATATTTTTATTTGCTTTTATTGATAATAATCTATTTTTTGTTAATCCTATTATCCCTGATAATCCTACAAAATTTAATATCATTAAATTTAACATCTCTCTTTTCTTTTTTTATATATCATATATTTTATATTTATATATCATATATCCTATTTTTATCTTATAATTAAAGTTTTTTTATACTGCCCGCACGGCGTGCGGGCGGGGACTTTAATTTATAATTATTATATTATAACTATTATAATAATTTTTACATTATTATTTTAATAAATCATTTTATTTACTATACTACCCACCTACACTCTATACTAGAGACAGTGGGACTTTTAATATCCTATTGGATTTGAACCAATATATTTAAAGCCGTAGTTTAATATTTTACCATTAAATTAAGGATAATTCATAGGTACTTATTCTTTTTTATTCGGAAATTGTAGGAATCGAACCCACACAGAATTTCTTCAATTATATAGCAAATAACACATCTTACCAATGATTAAATTTCCTTTTATCGATTCTGACCTGACTCGAACAGGCAACCTTCATTGTGACAAAATGATACTTAACCAATTAAGCTACAGAACCATTATTTTAATCATTATATTTATGGAGTTATCAGGAATTGAACCCAAATATATTGCTTGCAAAGCAATCGTTCTACCAATTAAACTATAACCCCATTTATATATTATATATTATTATATAATATAATATTATATCTATATATATATATATATATATATTAATATATTATTAAACTATTAATGCTAATCCATTACCTGCAAATAAAACACAAGGAATGAATATACAGAAAGCAAATAATAAAGGTAATAAAACATATCAACAGAATAAGATTAATAAATCAAATCTTAATCTAGGGAATGATGCTCTAACTCATATATATGTAAATAAGAAGAAATTAGTTTTAATAATAAATAAAGCACTGAATATTAAACCTTCTATAAATCAGTATAAATTATTTTGAGGTAATAAATCCATAAATAATATACTATTAATATCTAATGGTCATGATAAATATCCTCCAAAGAAGAATGTAATAGTTAATACTGACATTAATACCATTGATGTATATTCACTTAAGAAGAATATAACAAATGGAGATGCTGATAATTCAGTCATATGACCAGATACTAATTCAGATTCAGCTTCTATATTATCAAATGGTGGTCTAGCTGTTTCAGCTAATGCTGCTATAAAGTATATTATACATAAAGGTAATAATGGAATTATATAATTTATATATACTTGATTTTCTATTATTAATTCTATATTTAATGAATTTACTAATAAAACCATTATAAATACTATAGTTGTTAATATTAATTCATAACTTATTAATTGAGCTGTTGTACGAACTGATGCTAATATTGTATATTTACTATTTGACATTCATCCTACTATTACTGTACCTAATACACCTAATGATCCTGATCCTAATAAGAATA
Organism: Pichia sporocuriosa; assembly: GCA_030574275.1. Taxonomy (NCBI): domain Eukaryota; kingdom Fungi; phylum Ascomycota; class Pichiomycetes; order Pichiales; family Pichiaceae; genus Pichia; species Pichia sporocuriosa. Next base: position 8,898 of record JAJMES010000300.1, read on the forward strand.
TTAATGAATATTCTCCTTCTATTATACCTAATCCTGTATTTAAAGGTACTACTCCAAAACTTATTAATACTGCATATAATGTTATTAATGGACCTCCTATCATATATATATATTCTCCATTATGTACTAAAACTATTTCTTTTACTAATAATTTTAAAGCATCTGCTATTGCCATTAATACTCCATAATATCCTACTGCATTTGGTCCTAATCTTCTTTGCATATAAGCCATAGTTTTTCTTTCTGCTACTGTTAAATATGCAACTCCTAATAATAATCCTACTATAAATATTATAGCCATTAATAAATATTCTATTGATTCTAAGATTTCAATTAATATGTAAATCATTTTTTTATTTTTTTTTTATTTTTATCTTAAATTATTTTATTATAATTTATTACTTTTTATATTAATTATTAATTATATTAATATAAATTTTTATTTTTATAAATAAATTTATTATTTATATTCTTATTTTTTTTCTGATTTTATTACTACTATTATTCCTATTATACTTAATAATAATATTAAAGCAATTAATATTAATATAAATGAATATTCAGTAAATATTAAACTACCTATAGTAGTTAAATCTGAATTATTATGTATACTTAATAAATTAAAATTATCATATATATTTACATTATTTAAATCACAATCATTTGAATCATTATAATCTAAATCATCTAAGAATAATATTAATAATATTATAAATAAACTACTATATTGAGGTTCATATTCTTCTTTTTTATTTAATACTGATAATATAAATACAAATAATACTACTACTGCTCCTACATATATTAATGTATATAATATACCAAATAATTGTGAACTATTAAATCATAATTCTGTTATTACTGGTATTATTGTACCTACTAATATACCTAATGATTCAAATGATGTTGTACTTATTAATATATAATATCCTATTAATGTTACATCTAATATACTAAAATCGATAAACATTGTCTTTCTCTTTTCTATTTTTTTTTATAATTTAAAATTTAATTAATTATTACGATATAAATATATATATATATATTTATATATTTGAATATATATGTGATATCTTTTTAGATTTTAATTATTAATGAATAGGTAATATCATCTTAAACTTATCTTCTACTCCCCACACTGGGGACTTTTATATGAGAAGAGTGTGAATTGAACACACGAGGATATATATCACTGAGTTTACAGTTCAGCTTCAACTACCAACATTGAAGATCTTCCCCATATATATTCAACGGATTAAGTAGGACTTGAACCCACACTACTATTAAAGTAATAATATTTCAAATATTACGCAATAACCAATTCTGCCATCAATCCTTTTAGTCTAAATTAGGACTTGAACCTAAATCAAATATATTAACAGTATACCGCTTTACCAATTAAGCTATTTAAACATTTATATGATTAATTGGACTTGAACCAATAAAACTTTAGTTCTTAACTAAATACGTTTACCAATTTCGTCATAATCATTTCTTTTATTATTATATAATTATATATATATATATATATATTTAAAATTAAACTCCATATAATAATAAGAATGATATCATTAAACAGAATAATCCTGTTGCCTCACTAAGAGCAAATCCTAAGATAGCAAATGGGAATAAAGTGTTTCTTAAACCTGGGTTTCTTGATGTACCGTTTATTAAAGCTGCGAATACGATTGCGATTCCGATTCCTGCTCCTGTTAATCCTATTGTAGCTATTCCAGCTCCGATATATTTACCTGCTAATACTAATTGCATGTTACTATGAAAATATTGTTTTATCTACTTATTTCTTTTCAGATAAATTTTTCATTATATATAAATTTTTTTTAATGTTTCCAAAAAGATTTGAACTTTTATCAATAAAGCTTCAATTTATTGCTTTAACCAGGTTAAGCTATAGAAACATATTTTTAAGTCCAAGATGATTTGAACATCTAAATCTTCCTTATCAAGGAAACATTTTAACCGATTAAATTATGGACTTTATATTATAAATATATATATATATATTATATATATATTATAATTTAACTATTATACTTCTTATAATACTTATTTTTAATATATATGGTAAGATTATTGTTGATACTAATACTAATATTACAAATAATGCTATATAACCATAAAATAAAGTATTTAAAAAAAAGAATGGTACTAATTGTGGCATTTCTTATTTATTTTTTATTCTCTTTAAACATATTTTTAAGATATTATCTTAATTTATTTTATACAGTATTAATACAATACTTCTAATAATATAATATATATATACTATATTATTATATAAAATATAAAATATAAAATATATATATATATATATATATTTTTTTTTTTATTAATTATAGATACTTATTTAAATAAATATAAATACTATTACAGCAATTATTATATATAAATAAGTATAAGTATTAAAGAATATAAATACAAATATACTAAAGAATATTAATTCAAGAATTAATCCTAAATTAAAGAAAACTAATTTATTAATTGCATTAGATATTCTTAAGTTTAATGCTGATAAACCATAAGGTCCTAAGAAGATTAAAACTCCTTTATCAACATATGTATTTAATAAATATGAAATATATAATCATGATCTAAATCCATAATTATTTAATATTTGATCATAATATAATTTTTGATTAAAGAAATTATATATTTTCATAACGAAATTATTATTATAGATAAATAATCTATCATAGAATAATTCATACATAACTAATAATATAGTTGAGAATATTATTGAAGTTATTAAAGGTAATAATTTTATTAATGAACTTAAACTAAATTCAGTATCTATAATTATTAAATTATTTGGATGAATAAATATATTATTATATATAGTTGCACCTAATCCTAAATATAAATCTTTAGCTAAATAACCTACAAAGATACTAAATAATGCTAATATAATCATAGGTATATACATTAATACAGGATTTTCATTTAAATGCATATATACATATCTAGGATTATTAGGTGTATTTAAGAATACATAATAAACTAATCTTACTGAATAAACTGATGTTAATGTAGCTGAAGCTATAGCAAATCAATAAATTATATATCCAGTAAATGTATATGAACCATATAATGATTCTATTATTATATCTTTTGAATAATATCCTGTTAATCCTGGTAATGCCATTAATGATAATGAAGCTATAAATATACAGATATATGATAATGGTAAGAATTTATGGAATCCTCCATATGTACGTATATCTTGATATTCATTCATTACTGCATGAATTATAGCACCAGCTGACATAAATAATAAAGCTTTAAAGAAACTATGACAAATTAAGTGATATATAGCTAAGTTATAAGCTGATATACCTACTCCTAACATCATAATACCTACTTGCTATTATATATACTTTTATAAGCTATTTTTAAGCTTTATATATATAATTTGGACCATTTCTTTATTCTATTTATAATATATATATTTTTTTATTGATTATTTAAGTCCCCGACTGGACTCCCTTCCCAATGGGAGGGGACTCCGTATGGTATGGGGCAGAAAATTTTTTGATTAAATACTATTTTTTATAATTATCCCACTTATCTTTTAAGTCAATTCATTCTTTTAATATTAATGGATTATCTAAATCAAAATTACTAAATTGATTATAAACTTTATTAATTAAGTTAATTCTATATTTTTTTATTGATCTTAATGGATATCTATTAAAATAATTATTAACTAATTCATTAACCTCTCCTTTTCTATATATAATATATTTAAATACTTCTTTTTTAGAAGAATGAGGATAAATTTTTCCACCATATATTTTTTGTAAAATATCTAAAATATAAATATTTTTCTGAGATACTGATATTACTATTCTTTTTATACTTTGATTTATATAAATTGAACCATCACTATCTATTAAACCACTAAATCAACCATTATTTTTAGTTAATTCTTTTGGAATTATTAATTCTAATCCATAATGTTTACATACTTTATCTAATTGTAACATTCTTATAGGATTCCTTATTAAACCATTAACTCTAAGAACTAAATTCATTAATCCTTTTAAATTAGATAATTGATATCTATAAGCTTTAGCTCCACTAATTTTATATATGGATCCACCTAATTTTGATTTAATATCTTCTAATAACATTAAATCTCTATCCTCCATTGTTATTTGTAATCTAACAGTTCCTGATTTAGATACATTTAAGTATCCATCTCCATCTATTATTCCTGCTAATCATTCATTATAATCATTATAATCATTATTATTAATATTTAATTTTAAAGATTCATTTAATGAATCTATTTTTTTTAAAGCTCTTTTATGTCTATTTATAACTGCCCCGCACGGAGTACGGGCGGGGACTTTATAATCTTTTTCTTTATCCCCCCCTCCCAATGGAAGTGGGGGGGCCTCATATATAATCAATAAATTATACATATTATAGAACATCAAACGTATGGCCTCTGAGATTCCTACTAACTTGCTTACATAAACATATTTTCATTCTTTTAACTTCATAGTGAAAAACCTTAACTTTAAGGATGATGATTTAAATATATTTACATTGTAATATAAATTACGAGCTTTGGTTATCTGCGAATTATCATTTTTTATGATATCAACGCATATAGTTTGATTTCAAATATTACTTATATAATATTTTCGAGCCAATTGACTCATTGTAGATAATGCTATTATTTTTTTTATATCATTAGATACTACAGCTATTAATCCTGATACTAATGTAGTTATACCTCCTAATACTAAAATTAATATTAAAGCTATTGGACTATATTCAACTATATATGAACATCTAACTAATAAATATACTCCTGCTATAACTAAACAAGCTGCATGTAATAATGATGATACTGGTGTTGGCAATATGTTGATATATCTTTTTATAGATATATACTCAATTATTCTCATAATTGTTCGGACTATATCTTAATATTATAATTTTTTAAATTTATCTATTAATTTTATAATTTTTAAATAACCTTCTTCATTTAAATGAATTCTTTCTTTTAATAATTTATATATATTACAAAAACTTTTATATTTTATTATTTTTTTAGTTTTTAAACTATATTTTTTTAAATATACTATTATATTATACATATTTTGTATTCCCACAGTTATATTATAACCATCATTAAAAGAAGAATTTTGATGAGTTATACTACCTTTTAATAATGTATTTAATTCTTGTATAATTTCTATACACTCTTTTTGACTAAGTATTATACGAATACTTACTTTATTATATTTATAAGAAGTACTTTTATCCTTATAATAACAATAAAAACATCCTTCTGAATCTATAAATCCACTTAATCATCCATTATTAAAAGATGGTTTTAATACATTTTCTTTTAATATTATATTAGTTTTATAATATTTATTATAACTTTCTACAAATAATTTATATTGTTTTTGTATTTTTGGTAAATATAAATTACCATTAAATATATTAATTATTTTAAATAATCCATTTTTATCTCTAATTCTAAAATGTGAAGTATTATTTTTTTTATCTTGTATACTAACAGATCCAAATCCTAATTCTTTTTTTATATAATATAAAACTTGTACATCTACAGATGATTGAGTTATTTTAAATTCTAAACTTCCATTGTTATTTATTATAAAACTTCCATCACCTTCTGTAAATCCTATAAATCAATATAAAAAATCATTATTATAATATTTTTCACATGTAGTCTCTGAGGATCCTACTAATATATCATTTGATACACTTTGGTTTCCTGCTGATTGTCTCATATATAAAATTTTTCCTGATAAAATATTTAATATCGAGGATCTATATATTTTATTAAATATTATTAAAATATTTAAAAGATGTTCCAGCATATAGTGAAATTTAACGAAGGCCCTATTTTTCAAACCTTCCATACTATTTAATAATCAAGTATGTAATCCAAATTGAACACTTTTAGAAGCACAACCTATTAACATACAAATTAATATTATTGTTAACATATCTGTTGATAAATATCCATTTAAACTAAATAAAGTATCAAAATTTAAACTACCTACTAAATAAACAGTTAAACCTAATCCTATTACAAAGAAAGTATCACCAAATCTATTTATTAATAATGAATTTAATCCTGATTTTCCAGCTGCAATACGTGTAAATCAGAATGATATTAATAAATATGATGCTACTCCTATTAATTCTCATCCTAAGAATAATATTAATAAATTATCTCCAGTTACTAATACTATCATTCCAAAAGTAAAGAATGATAAATAACTAAAGAATCTTTGTTGATGTGGATCATGTGACATATATACTACTGCATATATATGTACTAAACTTGATATTGTTACAACTGGTATTAATATTGATACTGATACTTTATCAATTAAAAAACCTCAATCTATGTTTAAATAATCTATACTTATTCAACTCATTATTATATTTCTATATTCATTATCTAATATCATAACTTCATAATATAATATATATGTTGATATTAATGATATTATAACTGATGAACATACTATTATACGACTTCATAATATTCCTATATATCTACCTAAGAATCCACTAATTAATGAACCTATTAATGTTGAAAATACTATTACGTTTACCATTTTTTATAAACTTCTTAATATCTCATCTGATCCCCTTATTTTATTAAAACTTACTAATATTGATAATCCTATAGCTGATTCTATTCCTGCTATTATTATTTGTATTAAACTATACAATAATCCTATCATATCATTATTTATATTACTTATTCATATACTATTTACAGTACATCCCATTATTAATATCTCTAACATTATATATATATCTATTATATTTAATCCTATTGATCCTAATACTAATAAAATTAATTCCATTTCTTTTTTTTTATATATTATAAATATATTATAACTCTATCATTCATAAAAGAATAATTATTTTATATTTATATATCTCTTTACTACCCATATTTTATATATTATAAAATATAAATAGATACTTTTATTAATTTATTATTTTTTATATTCTAATAATCTTTACCGGAATCGAACCGATATTATTGATATGAAGAATCAATGTCATATCCATTAGACCAAAAGATCATCCTATAATTAATAATATTATTATATATTATATATATATATATATATATATTTATATATTTATATTATTGTTCATCTATTCATGATAAGAATTCACCTAATGAAACTGCTTCTATTTTTATAGGCATAGCTGAATGCATTACTCCACATAATTCTGAACATTGTCCATAATAAACTCCTTCTCTTTGTATTAAAGCAGATGTTTGATTTAAACGACCTGGTGAAGCATCAACTTTAACTCCTAATGAAGGGATACAGAAATCATGAATAACATCAGCTGAAGTTACTATAAATCTTATATGAGTATCTACTGGACATACTACTGATGCATCAACATCTAACATACGTAATTGTCCTTCTTCTAATAAATCTTCAGGTACAATATATGATTCAAATTCTATTGTTTCACCTTTTTCATTAATAAAATCTGAATATTCATATTTTCAATATCATTGTAATCCTATAGCTTTTATTGTCATAGCTGGAGCTATTACTTCATCACATATATATAATAATATGAAACTAGGGAAAGCTATTATTAATAATATTACAGCAGGGAATGTTGTTCATACTATTTCTATAAATTGTCCATGATTCATATATTTATATGCTATTTTTGAATTATTATATACTGTTATTACATTAAAGAATATATATGATACTAATCCTAATATTATACATAAGTAAAATAATATATTATTATGTAATTCTATTATACCTTCCATATTTGGTGTTGCTGAATCTTGGAAGAATATACCTCATGGTGTTGGTACATCATTAAATATTTTATTTATAAACATTTCTTTTATTTTTTATTACTCGCTTTATTTTTTATTATATTATTAATTTTTTATTTTAATTAATATAACTTACTTTTTATAATCTAATTATATTGAATTACTAAGAATCGAACTTAGATTGTTTCATTATGAGTGAAATGCTTTAACCATTAAGCAATAATTCAGTTTCTTATTTTGTGCACGATCACGATTTGAACATGAATCAATAGCTCATGAGGCTATTATGTTTACCGAATTACACCATCATGCAATTATAATTAATATATATTACGAATTGAGGGATTCGAACCCTCATTTTCTGTGTGGAAGACAGATTGTCTAGCCAATTGACTTAAATTCGCTTATATTATTATATAATTATATTATTATATATTATATTATATATATATATATATATATATATTTATATTAACATCCTCATCAATAGAATACTATATATAAGAATAATCAGATTATATCTAATACATGTAAGTATAATATTGTTGTTTCTAAATTTAAATGATGAGTAGATGTAAAGTGATATAAGTACATTCTAGCATAACATACAGCTAACATCATAGCTAACATAACCATATGTAAGAAATGTAAACCTGTAGCAGCATAGAATACTGAACCATAAACACTATCAGCTATAGTAAATGTAGCAAATGAATATTCACATACTTGACATAATACGAATAAAACTATTAATATTGTAGTTATTAATAAACCTAATAATGTACCATTTCTATCTTTTGATAATATTGCATGATGTGCTCATGTTACTGTTGCACCACTTGCTAATAATATTATAGTATTTAATAAAGGTAATTCTGTTGGTTTTATTGATGTTATTCCTACTGGAGGTCATGTTGCCCCTATTTCAATTGTTGGTCCCATTGCTGAATGGAAGTATGCTCAGAATAATGTAGCAAATATAGCTACTTCTGATCCTACAAATAATAAGAATCCTAAATTTAATCCTCTTCTTACTGCTATTGTATGATCTCCTAAATATGTTCCTTCTACTACTATATCTCTAGTTCATAAGAATATTGTAGCTAATACTACTGATGCTGCTAATACTAATCATAATAATGATCCTATATATCCATGCATTGTTAAAGCAAATGTTAACATAAATGATAATAATGAAAATGATATCATTATTGGTCATGGTGATGGTGCTACTAAATGGAATGGGAACAATTGTAAATTTGATCTTGATCTTATACTCATTTTATTTATTTTCTATTTTTATATTATTTTAATATATCTTATATATCTCTTTAATATTATCTTTATTTTTATCATATTATTTTTATTATCCCTTTTTTTATCTCTACTAATTAAGTTCTTTCTTAATTAATACCATATATAATTAATATATAAGATACTAATTAAATTATTTCTTAATTCAGTATATATATATTATATATATATAAATAAATACTTTAATCTTCTATAATCTTATTTTAAATTCAAATAAATATATATGAATATTTAATCACCCTAAAGGGATAAGATTATTATACTTTTTCCTTAAATTATTAAAATTTGGAATAATTCTTATTAATATTTTTAAATTTCTAAAAAGAAACTTTATTTGTTATAATTAGGACTCGAACCTAAAGTCTTTTGATTACAAAACAAACGCAATACCAATTATGCCATTATAACGTATAAGTAATTATAATCTATTAAGACCCACACCACAAAAAAAGTGGAATAATATTACCTAAATAAATGTCTTTAAATTCGATTAATAAATTAATAAATAAGATATATTAATAAATAAATAGAATGTAAATTAAACTACTTATATTAATTAGTTTATTATAACCTATTATATCTAATATAATACTATAATATATGTTATTCTAACATAATATAAGATTATATATATGTATATATGGTGTATACATATATAATAAATATAGTTAAAAAAAAAGTTACTTTTATATTTTAAATGCTTTCAATATTTAAATATTATTAATTTAACTTAACTGCCTGCATATTAAATTTAGATTATTTTATAATTAATATATTATTTCTAATATACTATAATATACAACAGTAAAATCATTGATTAACTATAACTAATCCTTTCGTACTAAGTTATATACCTTTTTTAACTAATCCCTAAAGAAGATAGAAACCATACTGTCTCACGACGTATTGACAAATTATCATTTATTTTCATAAATGTTTAGACTATACCTTCATCATAATATATATATATATTTAAATATTTAATTTTTTTTTCATTCTTATTAAATAATCATTTAATGGTTCTTTATTTTTTAAATTAATATCTCTAATTTTATAAGAAAGCAATAATATATTTTCCAATATAATTTTATTATTTTTATTCTTTTTATATTCATCATATAATTTTAATATATTTAATATATCTTTTATTTTTAAATCTTTTATTATTGGACCTTTATTTCCTACTTCCCTATTTTTTAAGGAGGTAGAAACTTTATCATCAAAAATATCAATATAATTTGAAACATTATACATTTTTGGAAAAACTTCTGATATACAATCAGATTTAGTTACTATATAACTTATAGATTTTTCATCTTTTCTTTCTCTTAAAGAACCTACATTATTAAAATATTTTTTTATTTCATAAAGTAATTCTTTATTTAATAAATCTGATACTATTCCATATTCTCATCCCATTCCTATACTTGTTTTTGATTTATTTAATTGTAATCTTAATGTTATTCAACCATCACTATCAAATAAACCATTAATAAAATCTATATTTAAATCATTTTTATAATTATAATTTAATATATAATTATTTAATTCTTTTAAAATAATTGGACTTAATTCATTATTTAATACTTTCACTTTATCTTTTTCAGATAAATATTTTAATTGAACACTTGGTTTAACATTAGTATTCATATTTACACTTATAGTTATTAAATCTAAGATTAATTCATTATATTTATTATCTAAATTTCTACTATATCATTTATAGTTATCATCTATAGAATTTAACTTTTCAACTATAAATTTTAATTTAATAAATATTAATAATTTCTCTGATTTTAATTGATATTTATCAAAGAAAGGTATTATAGTATTCATAATATTATTTATATCACGTACTCTATATTTTATTATATTTTTATTATCTATACGATAAGTTCCAATATTATCAAAACGTTCTATTATTTTTTTTATTAAAGATATATTTCGATTATGTTGAGTTAAAGTAAAAGTAGGTAATAAATATAATTTTTCATTATTTTTATTCTTTCTTATACCTAACGTTACTGAAAATCCTCCATTTCCATGAATAAATCCAGCTATATAATCATTATTTAATCTTTCATCCATTAATATTCTATTGTTTGTTTTCATATTTATTTTATAAATATTTTTATTTATAATTATGATTTTAATTAATTATTACGATATATATTTATATATAAATATATATATATTTTTATGAGCTAGCCTTTAACCCATATCTTAAATTTTACTATATTAATATTAATTTTCAAATTATCAATATAAGTTACAATTTTTCCGAAAAGAAAAAATTAGAAGTCGTTACGGGATTAATATATATATTAATTTCCCACGGTATTAGCATATTATTTTTAACTTAGCCTTCACCGTTTTTAGCTAGTGTTACAAATTTTCTTACGAAAAAAAGGGGCACATTTCTTTACCCAACTCACGTAACCTTTTAATTGACGAACAGTCAAACCCTTATTAGCTTATGCTACCAATAGGATAGGTTGAGTCGACCATTTTTAATGTTATCATTAAATCATTTAAATTTAATTTCAATTATTTTCATAATTGTTCAGACTATGTCTTAAAAGAATTATTATTTCTTTTTTGGGCACTCATGGAAAGATTATTGTTATATTACTCACTTTCTAGTCGTTGAACGTTTATTATCCTTTCCTTTATATATATAGATAATACTTCGCTGCAAGTTGTCATAGTATATATATTGTATACCTTAGAGTTCCTTGCAATTCACCCAATTTATACTCGACATCATTTTATCGAGGTGGCAAACAACATTGACAATATCTACTCTCTCATGTTATTACACTGTTATCCCTAGCGTAACTTTTATCCGTTAATCGATCACTTGGACTATTAAAATGATCTGTTCATTATACCTTACTTACGTATAATTTTCACTTGTAAGTGTTAAATTATTGCACAGTTATCCACTATTATATTAATGTTATATTATATTTTTATATAATTATTTGATGTCAGGTCAAATTTACTGTACATAGTTTTTTCTAAAATAATAATAAATATTTATTATTTTTAACATTTTTAATGATTAATTCATTAATTATATTTTAATTTTTATTTTAATTGTATATGGACATATTCAGTTATTTTTTGTGAAATCAACGCCCCATTTAAACTATCAATTTAAAGCTGTCATTAATAAATATATCAGTGATATACTTTAATTAGGATACTTTTCTACTAATTAAATATTAATTAAGTTATTATTTAAATTTATTTAAATTAATAAATAAATTGGAATAAAATAAAAGTATTTCATTTTTATATCAATATATTACTTTATATACTAAAAATTTATCAAATAATAACAACTTATTAAATTATAGTAAAGCTGCATAGGGTCTTCTCGTCTACCTTTAGGTACACTGCATCTTCACAGCGATTTCAATTTCACTAAGCTTATTCTAGATACAGTTGTTACATCGTTACTCCATTCATGCAGGACTATAATTAGTAGTCAAGGAATTTCGCTACATTATGACTCTCAGTATAAAGCCGCCATTTACTTAATTTTTATAAATACATCATTCAATATATTTCTTTATTATTAAACATTGGGCAGAATTCACACTTTATTCTAATACTTATCGTTTTTGCAAAGTGCTGTGTTTTTGGTAAACAGTCGCATAACATGTACTTTATTCACTCTTTTTGACTAGCGTCTGAGCTTTTGTTTTGCCGAGTTCATTTAGAATAATTAACTTATTCACTTTCATTTTTAATTAGTATACCTGTGTCGGTCTTATTACGGTATTTTATTATATTTTTTTCCTGTACCATATATAATCTTCCAGGACATCCCAAGGGATGTCTTATTATTATTTTTTTTATATGGGCTTTATATAATTATTTATTACCTATTAATTTATTCTTTTCAGAATAAATCTTATGGACCGATTTTTTATTAAAACCTAATACATAAAGTGAAGAGGATTATACCTCTTGTTCGTTACTCATGTCAGCATTCTCTATTTAATTCAATATTTATTTTTCTTTTTTTTATATTTAATATTAATAAAATTAATTATAAATATACTATCTTTTTTATTCTAATTTTATTAGAATATTTTTTCATTAAATGCTTTGTTACCTTAATATAACTATTATTTTATTAATTATATTATTCAAAATTTCAGTTAATTATTTAAATTCCGATTATTATCTATCTATTAACCGATCAGAATTCCAAAAGGAATCCTTATATAAATTTTCATTTACATATAATAAACCCGTTGTTACACGTTGATCATAGAATAATTACTGTCAAACTAATCCCATTATTGTTTTACGATTAATAAATATTATTTATACTTAATTATTTATTTGGAACTTTCATTTTTGATCTGGGCTGTTTCCCTTTAGACTGCCAATCTTATCACTAACAGTCTGACGTTTAATTTTCATATTAATATTATTCTGAGATTAAATAATATTGATAATATTATTACAATACCCCAATGATTATTAATTGCTTTACCATATTAATACATAATTTATTAACGCTATACTAAAATATATTTCACAAAGAACCAGCTATCTGTAGATCAGATTTGTCTTTCACCACTTACCATATATCTTCAGATAATATTGCAACATTAACCTGTTCAGTCGTTTAATATATAATTATTCATTATATACCTTAACCACTTGTATACGGTAAGATCATCTACTTTCGGGTCTATAACAAATAACTTTATTCACTTTCATTATAAATTTTTTTTATTTTCGCTATTCATTATAACTTGCTAACCCATTATACAAAAGGTACATTATCAATTAATTCTTTTTTATTAACCTATAATTGCTCTCAATTACACTTATTAATATTATTCCCTTTCGGTACTTATTACACTTACTAATAATATTTAGTCTTAGGATTAGTTATCCCTTTTTCGTAGATTTTTTAAGACCTACTACTTATTCATACTATTCTATTTTCTCTCACCAATATTCATAGAATCTATGTTTATTTCTTTTCCTCAAGATAATTAGATGTTTCAGTTCTCTTGGTTCATTTCTTTCAGTTTCCTTTTGGTCTCAATATATTCTGATATTTACATATCTTATATATTTTTTTTTACCCTCTTTTATTAGTAGTTTTTATATTAATAAATTCATCTTTTTTATTTAATTCACACATATAATTTTCAATTTATTTATAAATATATCTTATTTATATTATTATATACTTTTATATTATATATATATATATTTTTTTTTTATATATATTATAAATATTATTATATTTAATGTAAGAATAAACTATCTTTTAAGTATGATGAAGTTAAGATAGCAAATACATATGCTTGAATACATGAAATAGCAAATTCTAATATAACTATTGCAAATATTCCTGCTATTGGTAATAATCCTATTATAAATGTTATTTTACTTATACCCATAAATGTTTTTACTAAGTTACCTAAAATACTCATTAATAAATGACCTGATAAAGTATTAGCTGCTAATCTTAATCCTAATGATATTGCTCTTGCTGAATATGATAATAATTCTATTAATACTAATAATGGTACTAATGCTAATGGTGTTCCTACTGGTACAAATAAACTAAAGAATACTACATTATGTAAGTATAAACCTAATATTGTTAAACCTATTCATAAACTTAATGATATTGAAATTATAAATACTAAACTTGTTGCTATTGCAAAGTTATATGGTATCATACCAATTAAGTTAGCTATTAATATAAATACAAATAATGTATAAATTAAAGGTACATATCTTCCATATATTGTTCCTCCTATTTGTCCTTTAACCATATTTACTATAGTATCTACTGTTGCTTCTATTGCTATTAATCAATTTGATCCTACTATTAATTTACGATCTAATCCTAATCCAAATATTCCTATTATTGATAATACTACTAATCCTATATATAAACTAAATGTTGTAAAGTTTATTGCACTTAAATCTAATATTGGTGATGATAAAGATACAAAAGTATTTATTTTAAATTGTTCTAATGGTGAATTTATAAATATCATTGACATTTTTTACTCTTTCTTTTATCTATTAATTACTTTTACCCCCCTTTTTAAAGAGCTTATTATAATTAATTGATACTGCCCCACACTAATTTTTATAAGGGGGGACTTTTTATGATTTTTCTCATTTTTATTAATTAATTAAACTTATCTCATAAAGAACCATCTTTTAATTTTTATTTCTTTTATTATTATATAAATATATATATATATATATTTTTTTTTATAAACCTATGATTGTACTGCTACAGTATTAAATGTATGGAACATAGGTGGGTAGTTTAATAAGAATTCTATTGATTCTGATTTAACTTCATTTGATTTAAATGTTTCATTACTTTCAAAGAAATCTGGATCTTTTAATAATGAATTTGTACTTGAATCTCTATTAGCTAAACCATTTACTAATTGGTCATATATTACATATCCAAAGAATAATAATGATATTATTGATAATACAGCTCCAAATGAACATATTGCATTAAACCCTGCAAAAGCATCTGGGTAATCCGGTATACGACGTGGCATACCATTCATCATTTTAATAAATAATTTTATAATTCTTTATAACTAAAGATTCTCCCCTTATAAGGTACATTAGATAAAGCATATTTTCTTAATGTATCTTTACCCATTTTTAAATCTAAAAATTGCAGCTTTAAAAGATTCATATTTAGTTATTAATGTTTTACTTTTCTCCTTAATCATAAACATAAATACACTTTCTTAATTTTAACAATGTTTCAGCACTTTTGGGTTTACCATACATAGAATTATTTGCTCCATTTCTATCTCTAGTCATATAGTATATAAATTCAGGTGATTTAGGTTTACCATACATAGGATTATCTTTCCCTTTTCTACTTTCACTTAATTTTTTTTTCATTAATTCAGTATGTTTCTTACCATAAAAAGGGTTATTTTCTCCCTTAAATAAATTACTTAATAACTCACGAGTTTCAATACTCATTTTTTTTCCTTTTTTACTTAAAGTTATTTTTAATTTACTTGCTTCTGTATGTTTATAACCTAATGAATTTCCTGCTATTTTTAATAAATTATATTCAGGTTTATATAAATCAATATAATATTGTTCTCTATCTAATATAGAAATATCTTCTTTAGAAGTTTCTAAAATAAATACACTAAAATTATTATGTCCATATTTATTAATTGAATTAGATATATATCTACCATCTAATAATTTAGATAAAAAATAATAATTTCTTAATCTCATACTTAAATTATTTGAACTTCCTATATAAAATTTATAAGTACTTTTATTAAACAATAAATATACTCCTTTTATTCCTAAATAATAATTAGAAATCTTTGATTTATCATTTAACATATCCTCATAATAATCTTCATATTTTAAATTTTTAATAAATATATTATCCTTATTTAAATTTACTTTATTAGAATCTTCTATTAATAAGATAGAATCTTCTTCTATATTAGAAGATGTTGAATAATTTCTACATCTAATTTTATTAAAACTTTTTATATTGTTTACCCCTTTTAATCTATTATCTACCCCACACGGAGCCCCCCCCCCTCCCAATGGGAGGGGAGTGCGGGCGGGGGATTTTTTATTATTTATTAATTTTCATTATATTTTTCAATATAAACTGGACTATTTCTTAAATATATTAATAATATATATATCTCTTCACGTATAGTCTCTGAGGATCCTACTTTATATTAATTATTAATATATTTGGTTTCCTGCTAATTGTCCATTGTAACATTTTTATTATTTTCACTTTACTACCCCGCACAGAGTGCGGGTGTGTATATTGATATTAAATATTTAAATATTTAATAAACATATCAGTATAAGTAAATAAAACTTTAGGAGTTTCTAGCATATAGTGAAGTTTTACTTGAGCATGAAATAATTTACCCAAGAAGTGCATTGGTAAGAATGTAACATTAGCTCCTATAAAGAATAATCAGAATTGTATTTTTGATAATACATTATTAAAGTATAAACCTGTTACCATTGGTGATCAATAATAATATCCAGCGAATATTGCAAATAATGCACCTAATGATAATACATAATGGAAATGTCCAATTACATAATATGTCAATAATTTTTCCACACTCACGCATGGGATCGGACTATAACTTATTTTTTATATTCCCATTTTTTTTTGGTATATAAATAAACTGTCACGTTTAGTCTCTACGGTGCCATATATATATATATCTACCCACGCTACACGTGGACAAAAAATACCCATATTTAATAAAATAGATTAGTATTGTCCTGTAATAGTGTACATTGTTATTTTTATATACGTTACCACGGTATTATCTAATAAATAAATTATATTTTAATTTATTAATATTTATAGCATTATATAAATTTATTAGACTTCACCGTTAGCCTTAATTTTTATTTAAGACCCCCACCACAAAGGGATGGGATGGTGACATGACTACATGACACATATTTAAAATTATTAAATTATCCTACCCACTAGGAAAGGAAACTTTTATAAATAAGTAATAATAAAAACTATACTAGATATATGTTATAACTTTTTATTAAAAAAATCTACATATTTATCAAAACTTATTTTTTTTTCTCCTAATAAAGGATATTCATTAAAGAAACTTATTAATTTTTTTTGTATTATATAACTAGATGATTCTCATATATATACTTCTTTTCTACATAAAATTTTTGTTTTTTTTCCTACTGCCCTGCACGGAGTGCAGGCGGAAACTGAGAATTTATCTCTTATAAAACTTATTAATAATTCTTCATTTTTTTGACTTACTGAAAAAGATTGGAAATTATGATTTAAACGAATACTGAAACATCCTTCTGCTTCAGTAAATCCAGCAAATCATTCATTAAAATAATCTATATTATTTAAATAATTTAAATCTACCTCCCGGAGGGTGGTAGAGACTATATTTTCATATTCAATTTTATCATTAGATAAAGATAATTTATAGTATTCTAAATCATATTTATTATTTCTATTTAATAAATAATTTTTAACATCAGTATTAATAAAACAATATTTCATAAAAGCTAATTCATAACGTTTTTTTTTAGTTAAAAAAGGATACTTATCAAATACATTAGTTATTAAATTATCTATCTCTTTTTTATCATTCATTACTCATATTACACTATCTCTTTTATAATCTCTTAATACTATTCCTTTTAATACTTTAGCTATTAATAATAACATATTATAATTTGAATCCAAATTTTTTAATTTTATTACTAATCTATATTGTAAATTTTTCTTTCTTCAATGATTTACTTGAATACTACCATCTCCTTCAAATAAACCTACAAAAAATTTAATAATATAATCCCTTATATTTTTAGGTATATTTTTAGATTTTAATATATTCTTAACATCTAAAGGTTGGTATGATGAATAACTTAATAATTTTAACTTTCTATCATGGAATGCAATATCTAAACTAGCATTTGATAATAATACACCTGATAATCCTCCTACTGTGAAGATAAATATAAATGCTACTGCATATAACATTGGTGTAGTAAATCTTAATGATCCTCCATATAATGTGGCTCAATATTAACATATAATCATCTCAGATTACTAATATATATATATTTTTTTTAATATATATAATATTCTTATAAATTAATTTCTTAATTTAAATTTTAGCTAGTTAATTAATGTATGTATAAATATATATATATATATTATATATTTTTTTTATACACTTTTATAGTTATTTTAATAAAAATCATCACTGACACTGTTGGATTATACCTTAAATAATCATATAATATATATACTTCCAGAAAAAAAAGTATTAATATTACTTAGATTATTAATAAACATCTAATCTCTACACTTTTACATGAAAGTTTCCTGCACATGATTTAGCTCGGCGATTGTCTTAATAATATTCTATACTACCCGGTACCCGAATGGTGACTAAATTAGTATTTTTATTCTATTATTAAGGTTTCCCCCGAATTTGTCTATTATTTTTAGTATAATTTTTAATTTATTAATATTCCTACCCTCAGTGAGACCTAAAATTATTATCTATTAAATTTATATCTCATATCAGGTATAATATAATCTTTAACACCTAAATATAATCTATCCATTGATTCTTTTTTAATATAAATAGCATATTTATTCCTACTTTTATGTAAAGTACAATTTAAATCAAATTTTATTTTTAAAATATTTGAGAAATAAATTAATTCTTTAGCGGTAAAGTTTTGTAAGTGTAATAATAATCCTCCACCTTCCATATGAGAACCATCACTCATTATTATATGAGCTAAACCTTCATATGAAATAAAATCATATATATCTGAAGGAATAATTTTAACTCTACCATTATAAAATTTATTTCTTAATACAGTAAATATAGGTAAACTTCTAGTCATAAATTCTAATAAACAGTATTTTTTACCTTTTACTTTTTCTATTTTTATTTTTGGAGAGCTGATACAATAATGTGATAATAAACTATATACATATAATAAATATGATGTATGTATTATAGATTGTTTAAATCTAAATCTAGAATTAACTAAAACTATATCTTTATCTATCATTTTAGATTTACCTTTAGTTGATCTAAATTCTAAGGTTCCGTCACTTAAAATTAACCCTACTAAAATAAATAAAATTCTATCAGAAGTACCCATCATATAACTAACTATTGAAGTAAATTTCTTATTTCCCACATTACTTTCTATATTACTCCCATATATAACTAAAGAAGTACAATCTGTATTAGGATCTAAATAATTTATATTTGATCTTGGAAACAATTGAAATAAATTATATTTACTTGATAAAAAAGTTTCTGGTAATAAATTAAATACTCATACTGAAAAGTTGTCGATCGGCTTAATTTGTAAAATCCTACTAACTGGATTTTTTACTAATCAACTAAATATTTTTATACCTGTTGGTACAGCTATTACCATAGTAGCTGATGTGAAGTATGCTCTACTATCAACATCTAAACCTACTACGTACATATGGTGCTTAACTATATAAAAAAAATATAAATTTACCTTTCTTATATATTGGACTATCTCTTATACTTATAATTTTTTTGAATGACCTATAGAATTATTAGCTATAATATATTTATTTATACTACTTCTTAAAGATCTTATATATTCTATTTTATTTTTATTTAAAGGTTGATTTCCTAATGTTATAAATATTACTTCTTTTCAAATTAAATAAGATTTCATTTTTGTAGTTTTTAATTTATAAAAATCAAAATAATTAATAATTTTTTTATATATAGATTTATTTATATCATTACATGATACTTCTATTCTATACATATCTCCATTTTTTGTTTTTCTTAATCTACTTAATTCTCTATCACAAAATAACATACTTATATCATTTAAAATTTCTTTTGAACCTTTTTGATCTAAAATAAAAACTATTTTTATATAATCTACTCCCCTTTGTTTAAATATTCTTAATGAAAAACATCCTTCAGCATCTGTAAATCCAGATAATCAACCATCTTCCAAAGATACTTTTATATCATTATCAATATTTAAAAGAGGTATACTTTTTAAATTAAATTCTTTTAATATTTCTACTAATTCTTTACTATTAGCAGGAAAATGCATATTTTGTAAATTATCATATACTTTCTTTAATTGTAATTTTCTATGGTTTAATTTTAAATTTCCATTAAACAATAAATATATTAATAATATATTTTTTTTATCATATATTGTATATTTACCATATTTTAATTTTTTATGAACAATAAATTCTTTTGAAGATGTATTATCATTATAAAAATATCTTATATGTCCTATTTCTAATTTATTTTTAATTTCTCTTAAAACTTGTACATCCTTTTGAGTTATAACTAAATTAGTTCTATCATTATAAGCTAATATAGCTCCATCCCCTTCTATAAATCCTATAAATCAATCTAATCATTTATTATCAAAATTTATATTTTTTTTATAATAAAAATTATAACTATTTTTAAATAAATCATAAGTATTATCACGTATAGTCTCTGAGGATCCACTTTCTTTAGTGTTTTTAGTGTTTCCTGCTGATTGGGCCATATTATTAACATTTTTACTATTAAAAGTAGTTAATAACTTAGTAACCTTTCCAGCCTACAGTGAATTTTATTACCTTATTCTCACGAATGAGGAAAGCCAACCATTGACTTCATACTAATAATCCTAAGAATCCTATTGACCCCATTGCATAAACCATACCTAATTGCCCAAATACTGGTTTTTTAGAATAAGTACTTACTACATGTGATACAATACCAAATCCTGGTAATATTAATATATATACCTCTGGATGGCCGAAGAATCCTATCTTTTATTTTATAAATTTATAAAATAATTAATTTTTATCGACTGTACATTAAGCATCATTTCAGACACCCATAAGTGAGCCAGTCTGTAGCGATATTTAATACTACCGACGGTCTTAAGATAATTAATAACTCTTAACCGTTTTCACTCATGTTACAATACTAATATTCAATTTTTTTATATTAATATATTACTTCTCTCAAAGTAAATTAGTTAATTTTTAATATTATTTTTCTATTAAGATTACATAATATATTTTAACTACTATTAGATATAGATAATAATTTCTTATTTTATTAATATAGGTTTTATTGATTAACATCTTAATATTATTATATTTATAATAATTCCATTTACTATATTAACTATCTTATTTTACAATAAATCTATACCTCTATTCCAATTCTTAATTTTTATCTAAATTATTAATTAAATTAACATAATAATCCATATCTATATTTTTTAAATGTCCTTTATTATTAAATCATAATAAAATTAATTTTCATATTATATATATACCTCCTTTTTTACTTTTTAAACTATATTTATCAAAATATCATAATATTTTTGTATTATTAGCTTCTCCTGTTACTCTATAATTAAAAATATATGATTTACTATCGTGATGAGGATTCTGATTTTTTACTTGTCCTACTCCTAATAATATAGATAATCTATCTAAAACTTTTTTATTACTTAATCCTTTTTGACTAATATCATAATATATATTATAATATATTTTATTATTTGATTTTTTAGCTATATTACAATTAAAATATCCTTTTGCATCTGTAAATCCAGATAATCAACTATTATCTAAAGTTAATATTTTTGTTTCTAATTGTAAATCTAATATTTTTATTATATTTAATATTAATAAATTATTTTTTTTATTTATTTTTCTACTAAAATTTCCTACTCCACACAGAGTACGGACCGAGACTTTTTCTATTTTTTTATTTAATAAATCTAATCATTTATTAAATTTTTCTAATTTAGTATTTAATACTATATTTCCATTAAATAATAATCCTATCATATATAAATATATATTATTTTTAACTATATATCCAGATGTTGTTTTACTTTGTTTTATTACAGATCCAAAACCTAAATTATCTTTTATATAATTTAATATTTGTATATCTTTAGTTTCTTTAATTATTACAAAACTTAAATCTCCTTTAGATGTTATTATAAAACTTCCATCACCTTCTGTAAATCCTATAAATCAATTTTTAAAATCTTCAGATATTTTTGGTAAATCTAATAATATTCTTAATTTATTATAAATTATCATATTGGATTTACTTAATTTTTGATTATCTTCAATTATATAAAAAATATAATTGTTAATTATTATAGTTATTATAATTAATACATTTAAATTAATTCCCTTATAGAATAAATGTTGATATAATATTGGATCTCCTCCTCCAGCTGATTCATAGAATGATGTATTAAAGTTTCTATCCATTAATAATAATGTTACCCCAGCTGATAATACTGGTAATGTCATAACTAATAATATAGCTGTAAATAATACTGATCATACAAATAATGGTATTTTACTCATTGTCATACCTAATGTTCTCATATTAAATATAGTTGTTATAAAGTTTATAGCACCTAATAATGATGAAATAGATGTTAAATGTAAAGCAAATATTGCTAAATCTACACTTGGTCCACTATGTGATTGTATTCCTGATAATGGGGGATATACAGTTCATCCAGTACCAGCTCCATTCTCTACTA
>JAJMES010000301.1:0-32152 GCA_030574275.1 Pichia sporocuriosa
GGCTCAGGTTCTAATGGTTCAGGCTCTAATGGTTCAGGCTCAGGTTCTAATGGTTCAGACTCTAATGGTTCAGGTTCCGGCTCAGGTTCTAATGGTTCAGACTCTAATGGTTCAGGCTCAGGCTCAGGCTCTAATGGTTCAGGAATTTCAACCTCTTCAATGTCAACTTTGGTTTCTGTGTCGAATGCTCCATCAATTGGATCTAGTTCTTCTTTCTACGAAGGTTCAGCTCCAAAATCACATGCAAATTCTTTATTCATGGGCCTTGCTATGCTTCTTTTAGCTTTATAATAAACTTTCATACCCCCTTAATTTGTTCAACGACTTCTTTGAACTTATACATTAATTTTATAGCTTCCATAAAATTTTATTTTTGATACCTTTTTACAAAATACAGTACAATATAAATATTTAAATAAAATATTTCATGAAAAGGGCTCGGTTATCTGGTTTGCTAGTAACCAGTATGTCATATTTTTCTTACTAGAAAGGTAATTTTTGTCTATACTTTTTCGTCCCATTTTTTTGACTCTCATGAATACGAATTAAACATACAAAAATTATTTAGAAGTCTCGACTGTTCAAAAGTATCCTTTTATTTGATATCTTGTAAAACTGATATCCGTTGGGCAAATTTCAACATAGTCTATTGCTGTGTAAGATTGAATATGACAAATTTTAGATTATAACAATTAACATTGTGGCAAAATTCATACCAAACAATAATAGTAAGGATCATATAAAGAAAAGGAGAAAGAAAAATACAGTAAAATAAGCTCAAAATAAAAGAACAAGTAAAAAATATTTGGTCAAAATTCAGTCTCAGAGACTTTTTTAAAGTCAGTTTGGGTATAATAGGGTCATTATTTGTTAACATTAAGACCAGCTTTTAAAAACGATGTTTTCATCCATGTATGTGCGGAATAAAAAGAATAAATTGAGCACTTTGTAACATTTATAATACAAGCATTTATCATGCTGCCAAATAAAGTAGTTATTCATTAATGCTTACAAAATGAACGGAGGTTAATAGAAACTGTATTTTAATAATCATTCAAAAAAGTAGTTCTTATGCATCTCTAGAGTGAAATTTCATCCATCACAGTTGGATAAATTGATCATTGCGTGCACATCTATACATTTTAGTATATGTATTGATAACTATCCACTTTTGCGTAGTAGCACCTAAGATCTATAAGTCCAAGAAATAAAATAGATTTGTAGAGGAAAATCTCCCGCAAAATATTTAAATTTAGAACAAGCAGTTACAGATCCCCCCGGTACTGCATATCACGTGACACACCACTTTGGCCCCTCTAATACTACACTGAGCACAATAGAAGCGTGTGAGAATTTTCTTTCCTATTAATTTCTGTTTTTTATTAATGGGCTTTCACTCTACAGTAATTTATCAATATATGAACGAACAGAACTGCATAGTTTATTGTGAATGTCTGGAACTGATTTTAGCAAATGTGTGAGGGAGACAAATTTGGTCGTTAAACAAGATGGTGTAGAGCATATGTTAACGTGCACAATACTTGAATTTTCAGATAAGCTTGTTCTCAATGTCGCTTTTAATGGCGAGACTGATATTTCATATGACCTACAAATACCATCGCTAGATGATTTAAAGACACCTGTACGTAAATATGACCACAATTACGATGATTTTGATGAAGATCAAGAAGAAGATAACGTTGAATTGAACAGTACCGTTGTTCCAACTGTTTTGATTGGTTCAGGTCACAGCATGAAAACTCAGGTATTGGCATCACAAATTGGTTTAGTTATGAGCCAGCTTACAAGCAAGAATATAATTCTTAACATCAGCGGTAGACTTTTCGGTAACCCAAAAGATTTAGAGTATCATGATTCAGACTCCGTCGTTGTTCAACAGGTTATTGAATTGGCAAAGATGACGTTGCTGACATAATCTTCATCTTTTGTTAAGGGGTTGACGTGATATAAATTAGAGAGGAATCAGGTACTGGGCGTCGACAAGATGTGAAATATACTTATTCTACTGTTAATATTGGTTGTATTCATGCTCCTTTTATAGTTATATAGAAGTCCCTCATATTGAAGGCTTAATCTGACCAAAGTTATTTAACTAAAATCTCACGAGATTACTAAGTGTGTTTTGACAACCTTATCATGTTTATTGTGCGTGTACTAATTCTTATAGAAGATGAAACACCATAAAATTATAAAAAAATAATATATTGTTCAATTCCCTGAAGAAACCTATTCTTATAGTTAATTTATATTTGATTATTTCAATTATTTTATATAAAAGCAGATTTATTAAAAAACTTAGTCATCCAGTAAATACATAAACTAAGGTATAAATATCTATAAGGGATGAAGTGAAAGTAGCAGTGACAAAAGCAAATAAAAGATTGACTCAATTCTGGCTCTCAGATGTGTAAAATATAATAATTAATGAGATGCGTATTCGTCTATCGACGTACTCATAAACGAAAAATATATGAGAATAAATAAGTGAAAAATATGTGACAACTTATTACGGGACAAATGCGTTGGAGAAACCGAAAAAAAAAGACAAATTTTCATGTATGACTCTAACGTGAGTATGGGCCAAAATTGATTACATATTTTTTAGAGTTATTTGTACAACTAGAATAATTTATTAGAGTATAACTTATTAGAGTACAAATATGTATAAGAAGAGCCAGGTGGACAGAGATTTGGATGCTCAATTAAAGAATATTAATTCAGATAGAGATTCACAATTAGAAGAGTCAACAGCACAAACAAGCGCAAACATGGAATCTGAGACAATAATCGAAACTGAAACCTATCAACCAAAACCTAAGAAGGAACCATGGTATAAGAATTTATCAGGTGTACCCTTAAATACAAGACCAGCATCACCATATACACTTAATCCACCTATTGATTCTGACGGTTTATCTTGGCCGAGTTTAGGTGCTCGCAATCGTCTGGAGTCAACGACTGCGGAATCTGATAGTAGAGAAAAAAGAATTGCAAATGCCGTCAAGACAATTTTAACTGAATTAGGTGAAGATCCAACAAGGGAAGGTTTACTTGAAACACCTGAGCGTTATGCACGTGCAATGTTATTTTTCACAAAAGGTTACGAAGATAATATTAAAGACGTTATTAAAAGGGCAGTTTTTGAAGAAGACCACGATGAAATGGTTATTGTGAAAGATATTGAAATATATTCATTATGTGAACATCATTTAGTTCCATTCTTTGGAAAATGTCATATTGCTTACATTCCAAATAAGAAAGTTTTAGGTTTGAGCAAGTTAGCTAGATTGGCTGAGATGTATGCTAGAAGATTTCAAGTTCAAGAAAGATTAACTAAACAAATAGCAATTGCACTTAGTGAAATATTACAACCGAGAGGTGTTGCAGTTGTTATTGAAGCAACTCATATGTGTATGGTTAGTAGAGGTGTTCAAAAATCAGGTGCGGTTACATCAACAAGTTGTATGTTAGGTTGTTTTAGATCACAGCAAAAAACTAGGGATGAGTTTTTAACTTTACTGGGAAGACATTAATAATTTTTATATTTATATATACATATTTTATTACCATGATTAATTATTATTATAAAACTATAACAATTTAGAAAACGTTTATTTTAATTAAGTCAATTTCTTGATTTGCTTTTTTTAGTCTTTGTAACACTGGAACCAATTGTAATATTAACTTTAGGTGGTACATTAAAACCAAATGATTTTCCAACTTTGACTAAATCTAATTTATCAACTTTATAAACAGTCTTCAAATGATGTGATGCATATGCTTGTAAATAAGCTCTATAACCATCTTTTGCGGATTGGTGTAACCAAAAATTATTTTTGATTAATTGTTCTAATTGAGATTGAACATTCGCAATTTTATCAATAGGGAATTCATATTCATTAAGTGGCACTTTAGCTGCTTTTAAATATCTCAAAAATCCAAGCTCCTGTGGAATCAAAAACATTAATGATTTACCCTTACCTGAATTACCTCTTGCAGTTCTACCAACTCTATGAATATAGTCTCTTGGATCATCTGGTGGATCGAATTGAATAATCCAATCAACTTCAGGTATATCTAAACCTCTGGCAGCAACATCAGTACATAATAAGATACCTTGATTTGTATTACAAAATTCAAAAAATGTTGAAGTTCTCTTTTGTTGTTTTTGTTTACCATGCAAATCTAAGACCGGTATATCAATATAATTTAATAATGCTGAATAATATTTAACACAATTACAAGATGAAAAGAAAACAATTATTTTCTTCTTTTTCTTTAAATTCCTTTTCAAGAAAGAAAATAATAATAAGAATCTTTTATCAGAATCACAAACAACGTAACCTTGTTCCAAACCTTCAGCTGTTGAAAAATCTCTATCTTCATGAACATTTATATAAACTGGTCTTCTTTTTAATGAAGCTCTCGCTAAATCTTCAACCTTGGTAGTTTGAGTCGCAGAGAATAACATTGATTGTCTGTCTTCATTTGGTAAAATTTTAACAATCTGTTTCATTTCATCTTCAAATCCAATTTCTAAAATTCTATCAGCTTCATCCATAATTAAAGTTTTCAAATTTTTAAAAACAAAACCATTTGTATTTTGTAAATGATCTAATAATCTACCAGGTGTTGCAATTAATAAATTTACACCTTTCATTAATTTTTCAGCTTCTTGTCTTCTATTTGCCCCTCCTATTACAATACCTAAAGTTTGTGAATGGTTTGCCATTAATTCTCTTGCGACACCAAAAATTTGTAAAGCTAATTCCCTGGTTGGTGTAATAACTATCGCACCTGTACCATTTCTAGGTTTGAATTTTAATGAATATAATAACTCAATAGCAGGTATTAAAAATGCCAATGTTTTACCAGAACCTGTTTTAGCTGCACCTAAAACATCCTTACCAGCTAATAAAGGTGGAATAGTACGAGCTTGAACTTCAGTCATTTTGGTAAATCCCATAGTTTGAATCGCTTTTAAAGTTGGTGCTGATAATGATAAATCCGTAAAATTTTGTGGAATTGCTGTTAAGTCTTGATTTTGTTCAGTTGTTGATATGCTTTGTTCTTCCTCGTTTTTATTCTTGTCATCATCATCATCTCCTTCTTCTTCTTCTTCTTCGTCGTCGTCGTCTTCTTTGTCTTCTCCTTCGTCTTCTTTTTCATCATCATCTTTTGTTTCTGTATCTTTTTCTAACAAATCTGCAACATCATCATATTCATCATCCAATTTTTCAACCAATTTATCAGTATTTTCTTCATCAGTATCTACTTTAACAGTTTCATTTTTTCTGCTACTTTTTGGATCCAAAGTAAGTGTCTTAGACTTTTTCTGCTTTTTTGAAGAAGACTCCGCTTTCTCACTTGCTGATCTTTTATTTAGCTTTTTTGCCATGACAGTGACTGTATTTCTCAATGCTATCAAAGGTAAACTCCCAAAAAGAATCCGAAAATAATCTAAAAAGAGTGTCTTTTATGAAGGATATTTCACTGAAATAATAAAAAAAAAATTTTTTTCCTGAAAAAAAAAAAAAAAAAAAAGAAAAAAAAAATGTTTTGCGGCTGTGCAAATCTGTTCTGGTGTACGGTTGTTAAACACTTTTTTTTTTTTCTTTTCTTCTTTTTTTTTTACTGTGAGAAAAAATTTGGTGCTGCTTTCAAAAGAGCTTTTCAACGACTTTCCAAGTTTGAAGGGGGTCAGTTTTTTAAGTGTTTCTAGTGTTTCTAGTGTTTCTAGTGTTTTAGCTTTCAGTTTTCGGTTTCATCTTTGTTTGGAGAAATAAGAATATCTTCGCTTTTGCAAATTTTAAACTATATCAAATTCAATTCTCAATTCCTACATCTTTGTTTTTTAACCCAAAAGAACTTATTATATTTTTTTTCTTTATCTAGTCGAAAATCCAATATCGGCTAAAGTTCTAAAATATCCACATCTGTGTCCTTTTTTTTTTAAAAAAAAAATTTTTTTTTTTATTTCTTCTTCCATTATTTTAATCATAATATTGATAGATAACTTTGTTTCATTTCAAATTTAGAATCAGCTAATAAATTACAATTTTGATCTATTATCAGAAGGAAAGTGACGAAAAAGTTTAAAAATGTCCACTACACAAGAATTTAGATTGGTCGTTGTAGGTCCACCAGTTGTTGGTAAATCTGCATTGACAATCAGACTTACTCAGAGTGAGTTTGCTAACGAATACGATCCAACAATTGAAGATTCTTATAGATATTATTGTACAATTGACAATATACCAGCTTCATTGGATATCTTAGATACTGCAGGACAAGAAGAATATTCTTCAATGAGAGATTTATATATGAAGACTGGTGAAGGTTTCTTATTGGTTTTTTCATTGACCGATCGTCATACATTTGAAGAAATTTCAACTTTTTATAATCAAATTATGAGGGTTAAAGGTGAAACTGTACAGTTTGTACCCATGATTTTAGTTGGTAATAAGAAT
This sequence comes from Pichia sporocuriosa, assembly GCA_030574275.1. Lineage (NCBI taxonomy): Eukaryota > Fungi > Ascomycota > Pichiomycetes > Pichiales > Pichiaceae > Pichia > Pichia sporocuriosa. The sequence continues at coordinate 6,492 of JAJMES010000301.1, forward strand.
GATTTGATTAACGAGAGACAAGTCTCTCATGAAGAAGCTATTCAATTAGCTAAAAGGTTTGACTGTGCTTATATTGAAACTTCTGCAAAAACTGGTTTGAATGTTACTGAAGCTTTCCATGGTTTAGTTAAAATGGTCATGCGTAATGGAGTACTAGGTGTTGGTTTAGAAAACACTTTATACCCAAGTGAAGAAGAAGAGAAAGAAGCTATTTTAAAATCTCAAAAAGAACAGAATTCCAATGTTGTCGTTGATGGAAATTTTGATAACAGTTCTAACGTTGACAATAATGCAGCAATCGGAAATCACCAAAATCAAAATAAAGTGTCAACTAATAAATCTTATGATCAATCTCAGTCAAAACTGAAACAATCAACTTCAAACACTGTTCAAAATCAACATAGGTCAAATGGGGAAAATGCTAACTCGGGCGCTGGCGCAAAGGATGCAAGCGGTGGTTGTTGTGTTATCGTTTAAGTTTTACTCTTACTTTTTTTTTTCTAATGCTATCAAAAGTTTAAAGCTTTTTTTCAGAAACATATCCATTTATTTAGTTAGTTAATTATTGTCCTCTTCTTTTTACTAGTGCTCTGCTTTTTCCATTTCTTTTTCTGCTATGCTTGATCCTTCTATTACTCATTACTTTTATTTTACTTTTACTTTTACTTTTAACTTTCATTTACTTTAACTTCATTTTTACTTTTATCATTTACAAAAAATCCCTTCAATTATTTATAACTATTCTGAATTCATTAAAAAAAATAATGTTATAAATCTCAAAAATATATATCTGATAATTTCATCAATGATTTGTAAAACAATAGTATTAATTTAAACTAAAAACCTATAATGGAGTTGATGGATCAATCTTTTCCTTAGTATATACTGGTTCATTAGCAGTTGCAACTTCAGCTTCCTTTTTCAATTGTTCACCAAGTGAATTAAAATCAATCTCTGTTGATTCAGTTTGGTTAGTTGAAACCTTCTTTATACCAGATGCAGTTGCATGAGTTGCTGAGGAAGTAGTTGCTGAAATTGGTGAATCGCTAGAGTTAACAGTTGTGCCAGCAGTTCTAACAGGTAATTTTGATTCAATTAACTTTAAAACAGGCGCAGCCGCATTTTTAGCCTTTTCAAGATGTGGACCAAGTTTTTCATTGGCAACTTTATAGCCTTCATCTAATTTAACTTTACCAAATTCAACACCTTGTTCAATATTCTTATCGATGATTTGTTTGTTTGCCAAATAAACTGGTGGTACAGTGAATGCTAAAATTGTTATTATGAAAACCAAAGACCATAATGAAAATGCGCTAGTTAACTTGTATAAGAAGAATGATGCAATACCAGCTCTTACACTTTTTTCAATATCAACGGAAGTGTATAAATCTTGAATCTTCAATTCCAATTTCTTTAAAACAGTAACAACATGAGGAGCATATTTATCAGCAAATTCACCAACAGTTGCCTTTTTGGCTGGTTTAAATTTAGTAATGAAACCTGTACCGGTGACAATTTTACCAACATATTCTGCAATTCCTGCACCCAATAAAGAAAAGGTAGAAATGTAAAAAAATAATGAAATGATATTAACGTATTTTATCAATAAAAGAACTGATAAGATCGAACCAAACACAATTCCGGACTTCTTTGGGTTTGTCCAAGTCAACAAATTGTTGCCCCCCTTAGTCATACACATACCACCACAGCAGACGTTCTTAGAATCAGTTTTGCAAGCCATTATGTATTTTAATTATGCAATTGATTTATCAAAATAAAAGCAGATATAAGTTCCAAAATTACACACACACACACACACCAAAAAAAAAAAAATAATTAATAAGTCATAGAAAGGCGAATGCTAACTTCACTTTTAGCAATGCATTTAACCAGTCCACTCACAAGAGCGTAAAAAAAGGAAAAAATAAAAACAAAAACAAAAAAGTGGAAAAAAAAAAAGAAAAAAAAAATCGGCTAACAAAATTCTTACGTCAGCACTTTCATACATGATTTGACACTCTCTTATTGGTTCTATCTTATATGATGGCTTTATTTGTGGGCTTGGAATCTCCTTATTGATCATAACTTCAGAAAATGCTTGTCTACAGGAAAAATTTCAGGTTAAATTATAATTTGACTCGTTTTGTGCGTACATATTCTACAAATGAAATAGTAGATTCAAGGTTTTTCCGTTTCAATACACCAAATGAACAATTCAAACAAGAATTACCATCTGAAAATGATGAGATAATTATATCGATGTCATCTGGGGTTGATTCGTCGGTAACTGCATTAATGTTTGCAAAGAAATATCGTAAAGTACGAGGAATCTTTATGGCAAATTGGTCAGCGGATAAAATAACCAATTCAAATTCTTCTTGTACTGTTGACGGTGATTGGTTACAAGTACGTGAAACCTGTCAACAGTTGGGTATACCGTGTGAGAGGGTAAATTTTGAAAAAGAATACTGGACGCAAGTATTTGAACCTATGCTTGAACAGTATCAAAATGGATTAACACCAAATCCCGATATTGGTTGTAATAAATATGTTAAATTTGGTAAAATGATTGAATATTTGAATAAAAGGTTTGAAAATTTAAATAAAGATTCCAAATGGTGGTTAGTAACAGGTCATTATGCAAGGATATTAAAAAATGAAAAAACTGGGAAGTTTTCACTTTTTAGAGGTAATTATAAGGATAAAGACCAAAGTTATTATTTGACAAGTATGCCTCGTAATATACTCGATCATGTTATTATGCCCATCGGACATTATACCAAGCCAGAAATTCGTCAAATTGCTGAAGACTATAATTTAGTTACTAAAGATAAACCTGATTCACAAGGACTTTGCTTTGTTTCTCAAGTGGGAAAATTTAAAGACTTTTTGAATGAATATATACCACCTAACCCAGGGAATATTGTCACCAAAGATGGGAAAATATGGGGAAAACATCAGGGTCTGTGGTCAGCTACCATTGGACAGAGATCGGGTATCAGTATGCCACAGGGTGATCCAAAGTATAAAGGCGTTTGGTTAGTGAGTGATAAGAATATAGATAAAAATGAACTAATCATATCGAGGAAAGATGATAAAGATGCATTTTACAAAGACTTGATAAAAGTCGATTTATCATCTTGGTACTGGATGAACTCAGATATAAACTGGTCGGATATAAATTTTAATGACCCTAATCAGGTATTAAATTGCCAAATCAGATCATTGCAAATACCTAATGTTGTTACAAATATAACGTTAGATGAAAAGACTAATTCGATTAATTTTAAAATTAACGAGAAGATATTTGGAATTGCAACCGGACAAACACTGGCATTATATCAAGGTGATATGTTACTTGGTTCAGGCGTTATATCATAATATTCTAACCTAATCTATTTATAAATCTCGTATAGACTCTATAGATACCATTAATGCATTTTGCTTATACTTAAGTATTGCACGTTGCTCTAAAATAACAATTAATCTCGATACTAAACGTTGAAACTTTTGTTCAATATACTTGTATTTTGCCAAAATATTACTTTTATTTAGGGAATCATTAGAATTGAGTGTTGTAAGGCATTGCTTAATTTTTTGAAATTCAGACATATAATTTATTAATATTTCAATTTTATCTACTGCAGCTGACATAAGATCATATGTGGCCAAAAGATATTCTCGAGCATGTTCTATTTCTATACTACTTGTGTCTGCATACTTATAATCCACATCACAAACAGTAAGCACGTCAATGAGTTTGTTTAACGGGGTATAAGCAAGCAGTAACTTTTGTAATTTATTTATCTGTGTGTATATTGAATCATCTGGATCATCTTTACTAAAATATGTATGAAAATATGACTCTAGAACAGTTATCCTAGTCTCCAATTCAACCCATTGACCAACCATAACCGAGAGTAACTGCAAATATTTTAAAGCTTGACGGAACGTACAATACAATGCAGTATAAAGTCATCACACTATTCATGTCGCTAAACAGTGGTTACGAGCCCCGCCCTGGTCGCTACATCGCCTTCTATGGCTGGTTGTATGTGGGCAAAAGATGTTGCTATGAACAAATTCTCGGGATGAAGATAGTTGAGTTTCTTTGATATTCGATAGTTTTCTGAAAAAAATACATTAACTTAAGTAGAAAATACTAATTGGTTGATAAAAAATGGTATGTGCACTTTTCATATAGTACTGATATAACAATGACTTTTTGGCTTGTTTGTTGGTGGTGATGATGACATTGGCGTCAGCAGAAACGCCAATTACAATAAACACCAAACGATTGCTTATTATTTCAATTCATATATACAATTATTTTTCATTTTTGGACAAATACTAACCTTTAATTTTATCTATCTTTCATTTGTTTTGTTATTTTAAATTATTGTACAGTCTAGATCTGGGTATGTTAATTTATAAATACAGCAGAAACACGAAAAGTATTCAATTGATAAAATAATAAAATACTAACCTTTAATTATATTTCCCTTTTTTTATCTTTTTATTTTTCCCACAGTGTTGCTGTTTCCGATGAAGCTTTAAAAGCTTTTAATGACCTTAAATTAGGTAAGAAATACAAATACGTTATTTACAAGTTAAGTGACGATAAAACTCAAATTATTGTTGACAATACTTCTACTGATGGTTCTTATGAAACTTTCTTGGAAGAATTTCCTGAGAATGATTGTAAATATGCAGTTTATGACTTTGAATATGAAATCAGTGCTGGTGAAGGTAAGAGATCTAAAATTGTCTTCTATCAATGGTCACCAGATACCGCTTCCATCAGATCAAAGATGGTATATGCCTCATCAAAGGATGCATTGAGAAGAGCATTGAATGGTGTTTCTTCTGATATTCAAGGTACCGATTTCTCTGAAGTATCCTATGAAGCCGTTTTGGAAAAAGTCTCCAGAGGTGCAGGTTCCCACTAATTGCAATTTCCGGAATTTGTTCTTTAAAAAAAAATACAATGTATACATTCTGTATATCCAATATCTAATATTTAATATTTAAATGTTGGAAATTTATCTTTCCAATTGAACGTATAGTTTATTATGAAGTGTAGCCCCAACAAAATATGACATTTTCAAATCGGCAATTACCGTTTGAAATATCCCACGCTTTATCGCAACATTTGTCACTTTGGGAATAATAGACCAAAAGAGGCAATGAATTGAGAGCATTTTATAAAAATGTGAAAACTTGACTTTTTCTGAATGTGCTAAGGTCTTGAAACACTATCATTGACTTTTAATTTGAATTTTATTTGTTTAATTAAAATAGTATAGATATTAGATAATGATGGATGCGGAGGTTATCATAATTGGTGCCGGTATTTCAGGTTTGAAGGCGGCATCTGACTTGAAAGAAGCCGGTGTCTCTACGCTTGTCCTTGAAGCACGTTCAAGAATTGGTGGTAGAATTTATACCAAACGTGATACAGTTAGTGGTCATCAATTTGATCTCGGTGCATCATGGTTTCACTCAACTATGGAAAACCCAATCTTTGATAAATTTGTCAATGAGTGGTATACACCAAATGATGCCAAATATGACGATAAAAATGTTGGTTTTGTTTTAAATACAGAAAGTGGTACGTTTCCAGAAGGTTGCAATGTCAGTTCAATTGTTGATGAAATCAAATATCATGCTGCAAAATCAGAAACTGATCAAACACTACAAAATTCTCTAGTTAGCTATTTAAAATTGAAAAGTAGCTTACTTACAGACGACGAGAAAAAATATTCAGCTGCCGTTTATAAATTTGCAGAACTTATGAGTGGTTGTAAATGGGATATGATTAGTTCAAAATTTGCATATGGCTCATTTACTGGTAGAGATTCTTTCAACATAATTGGTTATGATAAGGTTCTAGAAAAAATTATTGAGGATTACCCAATGAATAACATTAAGTTGAATAAAGTTGTTAAAACCGTTGAAAAAATCCAAGAGAGGAAAGCAGATGAAACCTTTTTCAAGGTTGAAACAAAGGATGGCGAAACTTTAACGGCAAAATATGTTTTAGTCACTATTCCATTGGGTGTTCTTAAATTATCCCTTGAAGATCCTAGTGCGGAAGGTGCAATAACTTTCAAACCAGAATTACCAAAACCAATTACTGAAAACTTTTCAAAAACTCATTTCACTAGTCTTTCAAAAGTTATTGTTGAATTTGACAAGGCATTCTGGCCTGATAATGATAAATTTTTAGTACTTTCGATACCTGAAGATGAGGAAATTGAGGAATCATTAACGTATCAAACTACAGAATTTGGCAACTATGAATCTTCAAAACCTGTAACAGCTTTTGATTTCCCATGTTTAGTTTCAAATTTTAATATTGTTAAGAATATTCCAGCTTTAATGTTTCTCCTTCCAACACAACCAACTCAACAGATAGAATCAGCTGAAAATCCTGAAGAATATGCTTATGAACTTATTAAACCAATTATCGAAAAAATTGTGCAATTCAAAGATATTCCTAAACCAAAACAAGTTCTTACTACAAACTGGGGTTCAGATCCATACAGTAGAGGTGCAATATCTTCATGTGCACCAGGTGATATGTTAGTTAACGATGCTTTAATCGATGGATTTGGCAATATCAGGTTTGCCGGTGAAGATACTGCATATGAAGGACATTGTTGTGCACATGGTGCATATTTAAGTGGTGCCAGAGAAGCTGCAGTGATTTTAGGTAAAATTGCAAATACTAACAAATAAAGAAGTAAAATTATTAACGATGTTTACAAGTTTTATATATACATACTTTTATTTTCAATGCAATTATTTTAGAAAGATAAAATTTATAATCCACCTAATATGTAAAGCTATAATTATCAGAATTGCATAGCTGCAACAAATAAGTTGCTTCTATGAAAGTTTATGGCAATGTTTCTAATTTTAGCACATACAAAAGAAAAAGGCTGACGTAATCCAAAAATGCGATTTTTGGTGTTTTGTTTTCACGTCTCCTCCTTTAGGAAATAAAATGGTTTCTTCTCTCTAATCAAGATTGGTGGGAAGAGGATAGTTTCTGGTAGTTATTGCTTTTAAGTTATCTCTCTCGGGTATATAAACGTTGCTAATATGTTAGACTTATCAAAGATAAGGGAAAATTACAGTAAAGCGGGTCAATCTCATGTTTTTAAATATTGGGATACCTTAAATGCAGAGCAACAGGAAAAATTTCTGATCCAACTCTCTAAAATTACAGATCCTTGTGCATTTATGAAAGATGTATCTGATGCCATTGAATATTCTTCATCCCGTTCGGAAGCAAAAGAATATACACAGCTACCAAGTACATCATATAGTTCAACTATTTCAGAATCTAAAGATGAACTGAAAAAATGGGAAACCGAAGGTCTGAAATTAATTAAGCAAGGTAAAGTTGGTATTATACTTATGGCCGGTGGACAAGGTTCTAGACTTGGTTCTGCTACTCCGAAGGGATGTTATGATGTTGGTTTGCCATCTCATAAATCACTTTTTCAAATTCAAATTGAAAGGATTAGAAGATTAGAGCTTATTTCTGGAGGAAATTTGACACTTTATATTATGACATCTGAACCAACACGTAAACCTACTGAAGAATTTTTTGAAAAAAATAAATATTTTGGTTGGAATAAGGATAAAATTATATTTTTCAATCAAGGCACACTTCCAGCAGTTGATATGAATGGTAAAAAACTACTCTTAGGTGAAGATAAATGTTCTCTTGTTGAAAGTCCAGATGGTAATGGTGGATTATACAAGGCTATATTTGACAATTCAATTTTACAAGACTTTCAAAACAAAGGAATTGAACATATCCATATGTACTGTATTGATAACATCCTAGTAAAGGTTGGAGATCCAATATTTATCGGATACTCTGCATTGAATAAATTTGATGTTGCTACAAAAGTTGTTAGAAAGAATTTTGCAGCTGAAAAAGTTGGTCTGATTGTTCTAGATAAAGAAACCAATAAGCCATGTGTTATTGAATATAGTGAAATATCCAAAGAGTTGAGTGAAGCGAATGATGAAAATGATACATCATTATTAAAACTCAGAGCAGCAAATATTGTTAATCATTACTATAATGTTAAAGTTTTAAATAAGATGATTCCTGAATGGATTAATTCAAGAGCTTGTTTACCTTATCATATCGCAAAGAAGAAAATTGCATGCATGGATTTAACCACTGGAGAATTTGTCAAACCTGTTGAGAATAATGGTATCAAATTAGAACAATTTATTTTTGATGTTTTTCCAAGTATTGAGCTAGAAAAATTTGGATGTTTAGAAGTTGAAAGAGAAAATGAATTCAGTCCACTTAAAAATTCTCCTGGTTCACCAAATGACTCCCCTGAAATGTGTAGAGAAAATTGTTTGAAGAGATCTACTAAGTGGGTATTACAAAATGGTGGTTTGTTGAAATCAGAGGAAGATTTGGTAGAAGTTAGTCCTTTGGTTAGTTACTCCGGAGAAAACCTTGAAAATGTCAGCGGTAAACTGTACGACAATCTATATATCATTAATTAGCATACTCGAAATGTAGTTAATACATACAAATCAAAATAAAATAAAATAAAATAAAATGAAGTAAAATGAAAAATAGAAAAAAAATATTTTTAAATCTTACACCCCGGAGTTTAAGGAGCGGGTGGCTGCTTCCTACAAAGCGAAATCTGCTGATGCCTTGAAACTGTCACATCAGGTTATCTGAGTAGCTGGCATATAGCTGCTCATTCCATTGCATATTTCTTTTTTTTTATAATACATATTAAAGATCTCCTCTTTTTTTATATACTTCATTTGCTAGTAACTAACGTTTTCATTTTTACATTTTTTATTCTGTATAATTAGACGCAATTATAAAGGTATTACTGAACAAAATGATGAATTCAACGAATACACCGAGAAGAAGCCACAGGCGTACAATGACTGGTTTTACTCCTACAGAGATTAAGAATATTGATGCTGCAATTCCAACCAAATGTAGAAATTTATGGGCAACCCACGCAACCAGAGCTTTTGAAACAGAAGATCAATTACAATCCAAATTCATTAATCATGTTGAAACAACACTTGCCAGGTCAATGTATAATTGTGACGATTTGGCTGCTTATCAGGCACTTTCCAACTCTTTAAGAGATAAATTAATTTTACAATGGAATAAAACCCAACAATTGTTTACAACAAAGGAAAGTAAACGTCTTTATTATCTATCATTGGAATTTTTGATGGGTAGAGCATTGGATAATGCAATGATTAATCTGAATGTTAAAGATTTATGTAAAAAAGGTGTTGATGAGTTAGGTTTCAATTTGGAAGATATTATTGAAATTGAGCCTGATGCAGGTTTAGGTAATGGTGGATTGGGTAGATTGGCGGCTTGTTTTGTTGACTCTTTATCTACTGGTAATTATCCAGGTTGGGGTTATGGTTTGAGATACAACTATGGTATTTTTGCCCAAACCATTGTTAATGGTTACCAAGTTGAATCTCCTGATTATTGGTTAAAATTTGGTAATCCATGGGAAATTCCAAGATTGGAAATTCGTATTCCAGTCGATTTTTATGGTTCTGTTAACACAGTAATTGATGAAAAAACTGGTAAGAAAAAGAAACAATGGTCAGGCGGTGAAAGAGTTTTGGCAATCGCATATGATTTCCCAACACCTGGTTTTAAAACAAATCATGTTAATAATTTAAGATTATGGACATCACAGCCAACAACGGAATTTGATTTCCAAAAATTCAATGAGGGTGATTATGATGATTCTGTTGCTCAACAACAAAGGGCTGAGTCAATTACAGCAGTTCTATACCCAAATGACAATTTTTATCAAGGTAGAGAATTAAGATTAAAACAACAATATTTTTGGGTTGCTGCAAGTTTACATGATATTGTTAGAAGATTCATGAAAACTGGTAAGTCATGGAAAGAATTTCCTGAGCAAATTGCAATTCAATTAAATGATACCCATCCAACTCTGGCAATTGTTGAATTACAAAGAATCCTGGTTGATAATGAAGGATTAGAATGGGATGATGCGTGGGATATTGTTACTCGGACTTTTGGTTATACAAACCATACGGTTATGCAAGAAGCACTGGAGAAATGGCCAGTTGATTTAGTTAGTAATTTATTACCAAGACATTTAGAAATAATTTATGATATTAATTTATATTTCCTGAAAGAAGTTGAAAAAATGTTCCCATCTGATAGAGACTTATTACGTCGTGTTTCAATTGTTGAAGAATCTACACCTAAAAATATTAGGATGGCAAATTTAGCAATTATTGGATCACATAAAGTGAATGGTGTTGCAGAATTGCATTCGGAGTTGATTAAAACTACAATCTTTAAAGATTTTGTTAAAATTTATGGATCAAATAAATTTACAAATGTTACTAATGGTGTTACATTTAGAAGATGGTTAAAACAAGCAAATCCTGGATTATCCAACTTGATCACTGAAAAGCTTGGATCCGACGACTTTTTAACATCTCCTGTTTTATTGAAGAAGCTTGAGAATTTTGTTGATGATAAAGAATTTCTTGCAAAATGGGATAACGTCAAAGTTGATAATAAAAGACGTTTAACCAAACTTATTAAAAAACTTACAAATATTGATGTTGACCCATCTCATCTGTTTGATATTCAAGTCAAACGTATTCATGAATATAAACGTCAACAAATGAATATTTTCGGTATAATTTGGCGTTATTTGCAAATTAAGGCAACACCCGCTGAAGAACGTAATAAATGGTTACCAAAAGTTTGTATAATCGGTGGTAAAGCAGCGCCTGGATATTACGCAGCTAAAAAGATTATTAAATTAGTTAATTCAGTTGGTGATGTAATTAACAATGATTCAGATATTGGAGATTTATTAAAAGTTGTTTTCATTCCTGATTATAATGTTTCTAAAGCGGAAGTTATTTGTCCAGCTAGTGATATTTCTGAACATATCTCAACTGCTGGTACTGAAGCATCAGGTACATCTAATATGAAATTTGTACTTAATGGTGGGTTAATCATTGGTACAGTTGATGGTGCAAATGTTGAAATTACACGTGAAGTTGGTGAAAATCAAATTTTCCTTTTCGGTAATTTGGCAGAAGATATTGATGATTTACGTTATGATCATCAAATGGGAAGAATTGAAATTCCAGACGCATTAGAAATGGTTTTCAATGAATTAGAAAAGGGTACATTTGGTAATTTTGATGAATATCGTGGATTGGTTGATTCTATTAAAGTACACGGTGATTATTATTTGGTTTCTGATGATTTTGAAAGTTATTTAGAAGCACAAAATACAATTGATAAAGAATATTTAGACCATGAAAATTGGGTTAAAAAGAGTGTTTTATGTGTTGCAAATATGGGATTCTTTTCTTCTGATCGTTGTATTGAAGAATATGCGGAAAATATCTGGAATATTGAGCCAGTCACTGATCAAATCTGAATACGTTTTTGATTGTTTCCCTTAACGCTATTTTGTTTAACGCTATTTTGTTTCATTTTACTTAGTTATTTCATTTATTAGTTGTTTTTATTTTGTAATGAAAATTTGAATTAAAAATAAAAAAAAAGCTTATTTGTTAGACTGAATATAGAAGGATATATAATATGATGTGATTTTATAAGATACTAGCAAAGAAATCATGGTATACGGATAAGTTAAAGCTTTTATAGCTTTATAAGTTTTAAAATTTCAAAATTTTTTAACTTATGACAAATCCAAAATTTAGAGATGTTGAAATGTCTTTAGCAACTTGAAGCAAATTCTTCTGAAATATCCTTAGCAACTTCAGGTTTCCAATTTCCCAGTAACATTTTCCGTAAACACGCATTCTCAATTTCCAACTTGTGTACTTTTGATTTATATTCTGCTATTTTTGCGTTGGCTGATTCTATCCTCTCCTGCAAATCCTGGGTCTTGTGTTTTCTATTTACTCTGAATCTTATTGAAGCTTGCAGATTTTTCAGACGTTTTTCTTCATTGTAATTAATATTGGGAATTGTATTTGTCTCTGTGGCATTTGATTCTATGTTTGGTGAATTGCTACCGTTTACAATATGCTTATCGTTCTCGGACCATGTTTTAACTTCTAAAGATTCTATTGAATTTTTTTCTGTATAATTTCCAGCAGAAAAGTTCATCTTTATTTATCCTTTAATTGTCTTTATATCTGTTTTATATGAAAACTCCCTCCCAAATAAACAACTCCGTAAATCACGTATTTTTCGGAATAAATCCTGAGCAGGGTAATATTACGATAATTTATAGAAATAACAAAAATTTATATCAATTATATAAACAAAATGTCTGGGACAATTGCGATCAAGAACAACTCCGTAAAACATAATGAAAACCAGTTGAAAAAAGTTGTAAAAAATGGTATATTATAACAGGAAAAGGCAGGAAGGGAAAACATGAAGAGATGTAGTGATGCCACAGTTACTATATTGGGACAATTGCGCACGTGCACGTGATATTTCCAAAATGCTTATGTAATGAGAGAAAAAACAGGGAAATCAAAGTTTTGTGTTTTCCGTGTAGTGTTTGATGGAATCTTTTGTTATTGTTGAACGTTTATCTGGGAAGGGCCTTTTTTTGATGATGTCTGAGCGGCTCAATAAACAGGATTGAACATAGAATGGGACAGCAGGTGAGGTTCATTGTAGATGGGAGGGTGTTATCAGTAGAGAGGGAAATAATAGAGATATCCGTGTACATCAGGAATCTGCTGCGCAATTTGATGGATAACGACGATGAAATGAGTTCAGATTCAGAAGTTGAATCAGGATCTGAAGGGGAAATGATCGCAGATCCAAATATGAATATCGATAGAGCAAGTAAATTAGAAGGGGGAAAGGGAAACAACAAAAAGAAAGGAAAGGGGAGTATAGAAATTCCAATTGACAGTATCACATACGAAACAATGGAGCTTGTTATTCATTGGTGCAAACATTATCATCAAACTCACATATATGAAGCAAGGAAAAACTCAAGTACAAACACAAATACAAATATGACCGCAACTGAAGCTGCAACTGCTTCCACCACTCTTAATGTTGATAACTGGCCTGACAATGTTATTGAAAATTATCAAACAAATATGAACGATTCAGTAGTGGATATGTGGGAGAGAAATTTTTTAGATGTCGATTCAGAAACCTTGAAATCTATTATACTTGCATCAAATTTCTTAGACATTAAGCCACTCTTAGAAACTTCATGTAAGGTTATTGCTGAGATATTTCGTGGTAAATCCCCAAAAGAAATAATCAATGCATTCAATGCAGCTCGGTCTGTTCACTGATCCGATTTTAATGAATAAATAACGAATTCCACCCATATATAAATCTAATAGATCCTTGATATTTTTTTTTTTTTTCGTTGTGTAACTGATTCACATCAAAAATTCATGTTGCCGCGCTGTGATACGTACTTTCTTCGACGATTCCTTATACGCCAATAGTATTTTTTTTCTTAACGCCTTCTACGTGTACACTATTTCTCTTATCAGATCAAATTTATCACCTTAAAAAAAACCCTTTTAGTCCAAGTTTTTAACAAGAATTATATTATGGGAGAAGGTATAGTTGACAGTGAGACTGTGGAGTATTCCAAGTTATTGGTTCCCAAGCCAACATTGTTAAAGCCTTACGTTTTACCATTTCTTGCAATTTATCCAGCTTATTATAAATTATATGAGGATTATTACGATGTTTATTTTGTTGGTAGGGAATGGACTTTCATTTATACACTTTTATTAGTATCTATTCATGCTCTGATTTGGCTTTTACCAAGATGGAATTTAGATTTGAAAGTTAAATTTCAATACAATGAAGTGGATTCATTAAATAAAGCAACTCATATTTTAATGAAAGCAAAACCTTCATTTGGTTTGAGTGAAATTTCAAAAATTGAAGTAGGACCTGCACAAATTTCTTTTAAATATCAAAAAAGAAAGTTTTTATGGAATCCAAAAACTGACAAATTTTCTCCACCAATGTTTTTTGTTGATGATGAAAATTTAACCATTAAAGAATTGAAGGAAATCAAAGGTTTACCAGCTGATAAAGTTCCATTGATTCAAAGACATTATGGTTCAAATACTTTTGATATTCCAATTCCAACTTTCGTTGAATTATTTGTTGAACATATGTTAGCACCTTTCTTTGTATTTCAATTATTTTCAATTTCTTTATGGTTAATGGATGAAATGTGGTATTTATCTATCTTTTCATTATTTATGTTATTTTCATTTGAAGCTACAACTGTTTATCAAAGAAAATCTACAATGACTGAATTTCAAAGTATGGGTATCAAGCCATATGATATTTACGTTTATAGAGATAAAAAATGGATTGAAATTAAAACTGACGGTTTATTACCAGGTGATGTTGTTTCAATTACTAGAACTCCTCATGAAGATTTATCAATTCCTTGTGATATGTTATTACTCCAAGGATCATGTATTGTTAATGAAGCAATGTTATCCGGTGAATCAACTCCTTTATTAAAGGAAAGTATTGAAAACAGAGAAAATGACTCCAAATTTCAACCTGATGGTTTGGATAAAAACTCAATTTTACATGGTGGTACTTCTTGTTTACAAATTACTGTTCCTGAAAAACCTGTTATTCCTTTAGCTCCTGACAATGGTGCTTTGGCAATTGTTACAAAAACGGGTTTTGAAACAACACAAGGTTCATTGGTTAGAATTATGATTTTTTCTTCTGAAAGAATGTCTGTTGCAAATAAGGAAGCTTTTTTCTTTATTTTATTCTTATTGGTTTTTGCTATTATTGCTGCAAGATATGTTTGGATTGAAGGTACCAAAATGGGTAGAAAGCAATCTAAATTAATTCTTGATTGTATTATCGTTTTGACTTCTGTTGTTCCACCTGAATTACCAATGGAATTAACCATGGCTGTTAACCAATCTTTAGCTGCTTTGGCGAAACATTATATTTATTGTACTGAACCGTTTAGAATTCCTGTTGCTGGTAGAATTGATGTATGTTGTTTTGATAAGACCGGTACTTTAACTGCAGAGGATTTATTCTTTGAAGGTTTAGCGGGATTCAATACTAGTGATCAAACTGTTTTATCCAAGTGTGACTCCCCTGAAGTTCCATCTGTTACAACTGAGTTACTAGGTTCAGTTCATGCTCTGGTTAGATTGGATGATGGTGATGTTGTGGGTGATCCGATGGAAAAAGAAACAGTAAAAGCTTCAGGCTGGAAATTAGATGAAAAAGTTAAAAATGTTATGATTGGTCCAAATGGTAAAAAAATTAAAATTTTAAAGAGATTTCAATTTTCTTCTGCATTGAAGAGATCTTCCGTTATTTCTAAAATTGATAATAAAATTTTAATTGGTTGTAAAGGTGCACCTGAAACTATATCTGAAAGATTAACAACAATTCCACAAGATTATGAAAAAAC
Organism: Pichia sporocuriosa; assembly: GCA_030574275.1. NCBI lineage: Eukaryota > Fungi > Ascomycota > Pichiomycetes > Pichiales > Pichiaceae > Pichia > Pichia sporocuriosa. The sequence continues at coordinate 21,971 of JAJMES010000301.1, forward strand.
TTATAAATATTTTACCAGAAATGGTTCAAGAGTTTTGGCATTGGCATATAAATATTTAGATAATGAAAAAAATTTTGACAAACTTGAAAGAAAATCAATCGAAACAGGATTAACTTTTGGTGGTTTTATTGTTTTCCATTGTCCAATGAAGGATGATGCTGTTGAAAGTATTCAAATGTTAAATAAATCTTCTCATAGGTGTGTTATGATTACCGGTGATAACCCATTAACTGCTTGTCATGTTGCGCAAAAAGTTGGAATTATTACTAAAGATGTGTTAATTTTAGACAAATCAGCTAAAAATATTTCTGGTGATTCATTCCTTGAATGGAGAAATGTTGAAGAGACTATAGTAATTCCTATAGATAAAGATATTACATTTGATATGAAATTTTTAAAAGAAAATGATTTATGTATTACTGGTTATGCACTTAATGAATTATCAAGTCATTCACAAATTAGTACTTTGATTAGATACTCATGGATTTATTCAAGAGTTTCTCCATCTCAAAAAGAATATATTTTAAACACTTACAAAAGTCTTGGCTATAACACTTTAATGTGTGGTGATGGTACTAACGATGTCGGAGCATTAAAACAAGCAAATGTTGGTATTGCGTTATTGAATGGTACCGAAGAATCACTAAAGCAGATGCAAGAAAACAAAAAAATTGAATCATATCAAAAAATGTATCAAAAACAATGTGAATTAATGTCAAAATGGAATCAACCACCTCCAAAAATTCCTGTTCAAATTGCACATTTATATCCACCTGGACCATTGAATCCTCATTATTTGAAAGCACTTGAACAACACGGTAAAGAAATCACTGATGAAATGAAAGCATTAGCAGCTGAAGCAAATAAAAATGCATTACCAACTGTTGGTAATTCTAATGCAGCTGCTGGTAATGTCGCAGATACTTTACTATCAAGTCTTCAAGAAACACAAGAAGAAGATGAAGCACCGGTTTTAAAATTAGGTGATGCGTCAGTTGCTGCTCCTTTTACTTCTAAATTGGCAAATGTCACAACTGTCGTTAATGTTATCAGACAAGGTAGATGTGCATTGGTTTCAACAATTCAAATGTATAAAATTTTGGCATTAAATTGTTTAATTTCTGCATATTCATTATCAGTATTATACTTAGCTGGTATTAAGTTTGGTGATGCACAGGCTACTGTCTCAGGTATTTTATTATCCGTTTGTTTTATGTCAATTTCAAGAGGAAAATCCCTTGATAAGTTGTCGAAAGAGAGACCACAACCAGGTATTTTTAACATTTATATTATGGGATCTATTTTGGGACAATTTGCAATTCATCTGATTGCATTAATCTATATTACTAAAGAGATTTATATTTTAGAACCACGTGAACCACAAATTGATCTAGATAAAACTTTTGAACCATCATTATTAAATACTGCAATGTTTTTAATTCAATTATCACAACAAATTAGTACATTTACTGTCAATTATATAGGTAGACCATTTAGAGAATCTATTCATGAAAATAAGGGTATGTACTATGGTATTTTGGGTGTTGCTTTCTTATGTATTTCAGGTTCTACTGAGTTTATGCCAGAGTTGAATGAAGCAATGAAGTTTGTTCCAATGACTTCAATGTTCAAATTCAAATTAACTATTACTATGTTACTTGATTTTGTTCTTGCCTGGGCTATTGAATTGGTATTAAAATATTTCTTTATGGATTTCAAGGCTGCTGACATTGCAGATAGAACGTATGATGATGATAAGGTTGAAACTATCGAAAGCAATGAAGAAAAGAAAACCAAATAAGTAGTTTCCTTTTTTTATAAGTATTGGTTTTTACTTTCATTATAATACTGTTTTATATAATTCTATACTACAAATTTAATATATATTCTATCTCAAATGAAGGAATAGGTTATCCACATTGATTCAGAGCCACTTCTAATGGCGGTGATGGGACAAAAAATTTTAAGTGCGAAAAAACGGGGAAAATGAAAAAAAAATGAGGAAACCTAAAAACCTTATGGTGGGACCGACAATGGCTGGTTTCTCTACTTTAATAACCTTTTCTTCCTTCTCTATTTCGTATCAGAGAAGAACATTTCGGGGCCTTTAGTAATTGAATAGAATATTAACCAAGTTAAATAATGAGGGGTATGTTTACAAAAGATATTTTCAATTGGAAACACCAGCCAATTGATAAGAGATCCTGCATTGTTTTAGAGATCCTGCATTGTTGTTAACTTTTGCATTCTTTTCTTTTTGTTTGTTAATTTTCTTTTTACAGAACTGTGTTTTACTAACAATTATCTTCTTTTATATATATTTCAATAGATTATAAGTTGGTAGTTCTTGGTGCTGGTGGTGTTGGTAAATCATGTCTTACTGTTCAATTTGTTCAGGGAATATACATTGATACATATGATCCAACAATTGAAGACTCTTATTCTAAAGAAATTGAAGTTGATGGACGTGTATGTAATCTTGAAATTTTAGACACTGCTGGTGTGGCTCAATTTACTGCAATGAGAGAATTGTATATTAAAAATGGGCAAGGTTTTTTGCTTGTATATTCTGTTACTGATAAGAAATCCTTAGAAGAATTACTCTCAATCAGAGAGCAAATTACACGTATCAAGGGTACAAATAATATACCAATGGTATTGGTTGGTAATAAGTGTGATTTAAGTGAAGAAAGAGAACTAGAACCAGAAGATGGTATTGATGTATCAAAGGAATGGAATAAAGTCCCATTTTATGAAACGAGTGCAATGTATAGAATGAATGTTGATGATGCATTTGTTGATGTTGTAAGACAGATTATTAGAAAAGAAGTTCAACAACAACAAGCGAAAGTTGAAAATCAACAATCCCAACCACAACAACGACAACAACAAAACCAGCAACAGCTCCAACAAAATAGTACTATAAACAATAGATCAATGGCAGATTTATCTTCCAATCAAAATAAAACCTCAATTCAAACCTTGCAACCAACTCCAAAACAAAAGGCTCCTCAACAGAACTCAACGCGTCCCGCACAAGAACCTAAAGCAAATGCAAATGCAAAGAAAGCAAAGAAAAGCAAAAAGTGTACCATTTTATAAAAAGATCTTAACATTCTATGATCTTTGTTCAACGCTCCTCAAAATATTTTTTTGAATTAGGACATTTCCGTACTATTAATTATAAAAAATTGGAATCAATTTATAACATTTTATCTTTTTAGAAATAAGTTTGTATGCTTTTTTATAACTTTAAAAAAAAAATTAATTCACTATCAAGTTTCGTAATTAATTAAATGACAAGAGCCGTTTTTTTCCGTTCATTATGCCATCGTAAGTTTGCATAGCATATTGCAGTTTTTACAATTTTTACTGTTTAGACAATGAGAATTTACCATTTTAATTTCAAAATTTTCAATTTTTTTAAAACGCATAAATTACATCTCACCAAACTGGTTAATAAATAAAGTCTGAGTAGCAGAATTAATTCTAATAAAAAGTCGGACCAAGTTTTGATCCTGTATTTACAGCATTCTGTTTGGCAGCTTGGCCGAGTGGTCTAAGGCGTCAGGTTAAGGTCCTGGTCTCTTCGGAGGCGTGGGTTCGAACCCCACAGCTGTCATTTGTTTTTAAAACTTGTTTATCAACACTTTGAAAAAAGAATTTCATTTTTAAGAACCTTTTTTTCCCCCTTCTTTTTAAAAGGTTCTGTTGTTCATGAAACACTACGGTAACAGCTTCAGTATATGTGGTTTTACTTTCTTTTAATTTTTGTTGTCCTGTTCACATCCATTGGATTGATTGTCTTATTCGGTGATTTACCAAACTATAAAGGTACAATATTTAATAAATTGTACTTGTTGATTGTCAAAAAAATCACACCGACAATAGTTGCAAAAATTGAATTAATAGATGCCAAGTATTTTCACAATTATCTAACATCGGAGAGAACAAAGAATAATGTACGTTATGTTTGTGGATGGCTCACACCAGCACTTTATTTAATCATACTCACTCGTTGTATTAGCTTCTTCTTTGAGTATACATATGCACAGATACTTATACTTGAAAAGTTGTCAAACTCTAGCACCAACTGGAGATACAGATTGTGGTGTGTCATAATACCTATTATCATTTTCAATTACACATCATTTTTTCTTGCAGTATTTTGTGATGCTGGACATATAGATAAATTCAACGACAATCCGATAATGGAACTCGAATTTCCCCATGATCGCTTAATATATTTCCAAAATCTTAAGTGCTCTACCTGTCATATTATTAAACCAGCAAGAAGCAAACATTGTTCTATATGCAAAAAGTGTATTTTGATGTTTGATCATCATTGTGTTTGGTTAAATAATGATGTAGGATATTACACATATCGATGGTTTTTGTTCTTCCTTGCTTCATTATGCCTTATATTTATATACGGTGGTTATTTATGTTATTACAGTCTTCACCTCTCATTGATGATTCAAGAAGAAATTTCAAACTCAATTAAAAATTCATCATCAATTTCGCAATATTGGAGACTGATTAAAACCACCTCGTTTGCTAATGAAATATCCGGGATATTATTGCTTTTGTGCATATTTTTATTCCCATTAGTGGCATTCTTTTTGTGTGAGCACTTACGATATATATATTTGGGTGTGACTACGAATGAAACGGGAAAATGGGATTATGTTAATGAATTAGTCAAAAATGATTTACTTTATGAATTTATTCCAAATGATGGGTCTATGAGTACCTTTTTAATACTTAATGACAAATTACCTGATGGATCATTTCAATTCTTAAAACTTCAAGATGAAAGACTATTCAGTATCCACAGAGGTGGAGCTGTAAAGAAGATTAAAGATTGGGATGACATGAACAATATCTATGATAGAGGATTTTGGAGAAATCTTAGCCAGAGGATATTTCCAATAAAGTTTTAACCATTATTGTTCATGAGGTAAAAATAATTGTGTAAACATTATGTATAGTAATAGGTAGAATATAATTATTAAAATAAAAGTGAATAAAATAATATATTGAAAATTATGAACAAAAAAAAATATACTTTAACAAAAAATATCTTAAAATAACAAATTATACACAGGACAAAAATATATTAAAATGAGTGAATGAATACTATTAAATGAAAAAAAAAGGCAAGAGGAAGAAAATACAAATGAACAAATAAAAAATAAAAAAAATCTCATAAATTTTGGCATAAAAGTCGAATTTATCATTTAGATAAATGACTTATCAAACTTTTGGCATTAGTTAGCTCTGGTAAATCAATGCTAGTTCTAACCCTTTCAAAACTACCACCCCTGTATTCTACGTCACCCACATCACGCAGATCCATATTTCTTCTGGTTGCTTCTAAGCTATCCTCAACAGGTTGCTTATTTTTTACCGATAAACTTGGGCTTGTGACTGTACCATCTACATTAAAGCGTGCTTTGTGGAAATCCATTTCAATTTCCTCTGTAGCTAAACTTTCTAGAGATGGATTGATTGGAATTGAAGGGGAAAATTTATTATCTTGGTTCCTGTTAAAAATACGTTTAAATGCACTACCACGTTTACCACCAGTTCCATTAATGGAATCTCTATATGATGGTCCTGGTGCAGGGAAATTAACAGGTGAAACATGTGACTCAAGTGTATGGGCTTTTGAGTATTTAGAAATGACAGGCCTATTTGGATCAGTTGGATCATAATCTCTTGGATACTGTTTGAAATCACCCTTTTCAACACATTCACGAATAATTTCAACATCTTTTGGATATAAAACCGAACATGCAAAGTCGTATGCAAAACGTGGTAACATATTCATCAAATATCCAATAAAGAAACAAGCCCAAAATGCTGGTGCACCATAAAGACGTGCAGCAGCTTTATAAAACTCAGCAGAATTAACACTAGATGACCAAACTCCTGTCCAACCGAATAGGAGAATGTTGGAAATAAAATTAATTAAACAAGATAACCAATCCCATCTATATTGTCTCAACATAATATATGAATTACATGAAATAATTGCAATAGATGCAACCAAAGCACCAAAATAATATCTATGATCTAGTTGCAAACCAATATTTGAAATAATACCACTCTTATAGTACATAAAATATGGATAGAAAAATGAAATAATTGATTGATAAAAACCATCCACCATATACCAGTAGAATTTTTCAATATTCCATTCTGTTCTCAATATACCAGTTTTATATAATTGAGGAACCAATAATGAAACATAGTCATCAACATCTTGATCAAAAATACCTAAGAAAATAACAGGCAGTGAAGTGAATGCCAAATTATAAAACATTAAGTAAGTATATTCAAACAAATAAGTACCATCAAAATTGTCATAAATACCATACCAGAATAATGCAATTGTAAAAATAACATTTTTGTAGAAAAAGCAAGGAATCATTTCAGCCAATCTTTTATATGACCATCTACCATGGACTAAAACCAAACGAGCCAAATATCTAAATTGACCAATTGCATAATCTGATGACATAACAGCTTGTGTACCTTCTTCACCAGCAATACCAACACCAACATTAGCAGCTTGAATCATGGCAACATCATTTGAACCATCACCAATTGCTAATGTCATAACATCTAATGTTTCTTTAACTAATTTAACGACCGATGCCTTTTGAGCTGGTGAAACTCTACAACATAAAACAGCTTTACACTGTTTACACAATAGTAAGAATTTAATTCTTAAAGAATCACTCAATGCAATCTTCAGTGCATCACCATCAATAATAACACCATAATTACCACTTGGTGGTTCATGAATTTTCTTTTCTTTTTCTAATTCTTCTGACGATCCAATCATATCAAAATTATCTTCTAAATATTTTTCAATGAGAAATTTAACCATTTCAGTTTTATCATTCAAAATTGAATCTTTTAAATCTTCTGGAACAATTTTTTCAATATCTTCACCTGAAGTTTTAATGACTAACAATTGCATAGTATTTTCTAATAAATTACATGAAAAACCAATATTAATTGCAGTTTCAACTTTATCACCAGTTAAAACCCATAATTTAATACCAGCTCTAGCTAATAATTGAATACAATCAGGAACACCATCTTGTAATCTATCTTCAATAGCTGTACCACCCAATAATAATAGATCTTTTTCAATTGAAGATGCAACTTCTTCCATTTTACCTTCTCTATCTTGTAATGAAGATGATGCAACTTTATGACGTTGTTGCCAATCAAGATATTGTGACCAAGTTAATTGTTTTTGTGCAATACATAATGTTCTTAAACCTTCAGTTGCAAATTGTTCTAAATGAATTGCAGTTTTTTCAAGTAATGTTTTATCATTTTTATCACTTAAACGTGAGTATATAATAGAATCTGCACCTTTACAAATTAATAATGCCCTTGGTTCATCACCAGGTTTAACTGGTGGTAATTTAATAATTGCACTCATTCTCTTTCTAGTTGAATTAAATTCTAAAATATTTAAAATTTGATATTCTTTTTCAATACCTTGAACATTTAAAATCATACCATTTTTAGTACGATTAACAAATGCAAATCCAACATCTCTTGCAGTTGCCACAAGGGCTGCTTCATCAGGTGATTGTGCTCTCAATTCAAATTTATTAGGATCAGTTTCAGAACGTTCAGTTAAAACACTATGACAAAGTGCTAATCCTAACATGAAATTTTCTGTAGCTTGTTTTTGAACTTCACCACTTTCTCCATTCAAATCTTTTGAAAATTTCTTTGAAATAAATGTTAAATCTTTTTCAATATTATCATTAACTGATCCATGATTAATATTTTTTAACATATTAATCATTTCAATTTTATCAGATGCAATACCCTTTTTTTCTATGATTCCTTCTTCTTCAACATTAATACCTTGTCTTCTTCTAATTTCAGCATAAGCTTCAGTATAAGCTCTACCATAATTAACACCATTAATTGTACATTTTTTAAATTCCATAACATTTTGAGTTAAAGTACCAGTTTTATCACTAAAAATATATTCAATTTGACCTAAATCATCTGATATATTCCAAGATTTTGGAACACATGGATAATCCAGTTTTTCATAATACATTTTAACATCTGAATAAATAAAATATGCTTGAGCAGTTTTAATAATTTCAATTGAAATATAAAGTGAAATTGGAACCAAAGATTGATATAAAATAATTGCAACAAAGAAACTAACAATACCATTAACTGCAGGTGAACCAACAATATTTCCAAATTCAAAATAAGTTCTTGAAACATTGTTAGAGTTATAATAAACACCATTAACAATTGCAGAAACAAAACAAAGAATAAATAATAAAATAAAATTTAAAACAACAGACCAATTTAATTCTGATGCAATTCTAGATTTCTTAGTTGGAGTTATACCTGCATTAAGCATAATTTTAGTATCATCACCTGTAAAAGCAACAATACCAACTACCCATTTTGTATTTCTCAGTGAACAACCTCTCAGTAACATATTATTAATATTAACAGATTCATTACAAATTTCTCCACGTTCTTCATCACCATCAGCATAATAATTAAGATTACCTTCATAACTATATAAATTTGATTTTGGACCTTCACTTTCTAACCAAAATTTACATTTTGCTAAATCATCAACTGATTTCAAATCATTATGTGAACATTTTAACGCTTGTTTAACTTTTAAATTTGTTTCACCATCTAAATTCTTAGTCTCAACATAACAAGCACCATCAGAATCTGAAGTTGATAAAATAACAATATCAACAGGAATTGAATCATTATTTTTAATTTTAACAATGTCACCAACATGAACATTTTTCCAATATTCTTTTTTAAAAGTTGGATGTGCAATATAATTATCATTATAAGAAGAAACAAAAGGTGGTAAGCGATTATTATCATCATAGTTATCATTATCATTATCATTATCATTAAAATTATTTTTATTATTATCTAATGGATCACTAAAAGGATCATCATTATCACCATCATAAATTGAATCATTAATTCTTTCCCTTTGTAAACTTCTTCTATAATCAATACTATCTAAAGATTTCCTTGGAAATGAAGAATCTTCTGCTAATGGATCAATTAATTTTTGATTTTTTAATATTCTAAAAATTGTTAACATTAATTTAGTTGTTGCCTTTTTTAATCTTCTCCATAAACTGATATTTTCACCATTAAAATTTGGATTAGCCATACCTTTTAAAACATGAGTAATTTGATTATTAACTTCTAAATCTAATACAGTCCTCCTTGAATCTTCTAAAGCATCTTTAAATGCAGTAATTGCAACAACAACAATTAAAGGAACAGATGAAAGTGCAGGATTTGGAACACCAAAAATTTCAAAAGCACCTAAAATATTCATTGCTAAGAAATAAATATTTGCAACATTACCGAATTGATAATATAAATTTTTTGGTATAAATGTTAAGGGAGTATATTTTGTAGTTCTAATTTTATTCCTAGCAAATTGAGGTGGATTACCATCATCATCTAAATTAGTTACGGGCACAGGAATATTCCAATAAACTTCTCTTTTAATATGTGATCTATCCTTTTCATCTTTATTCATATTATCATATAAATGTGAATCTTCATCTTCATCAGATTTTTGAAAGAATTGTTGAGGAAATGAATTTTCGAAAACTTTTTTCAGAGTTTTATTTCTTTTTAAAGGTGTACCATCCTTTTTACGTTGAGTACCCCATCTATGCCTTTGAAAAGTTGTTTTATTTCTTTTTGGTCTATTAATATCTGAATTCAATTCACCAAAACTATCATAATTTTCATCATCATCATCATTATCAGAGTTATATCTAATTGCTTGATTATTAAAATTATTTATATTTGAACTTTTTAAATCAAGTGTAGTAAATTTTGATTGTGAAAATGAAGAATCTTGTTGTAACATTGGAGTTTTACCAATTGAATTTGCATCTTCATATTCATCACCAATTTTTGAAGAAGATGTACTATAACCTGAGATGTTCCTCTTATTATTGTTATTACCAACAAGATTAGATCTATAACCCATTGAAGGTGAAGGTAATGGATCATCAGATCTTTCAAATACGAATTTATCATCAAACGGACTATTCATATTTCCACTGTCAGACATTTTAATTAAAGTTTGTAATATACAATTTTTTTTTTTTTTTT
>JAJMES010000302.1:0-31418 GCA_030574275.1 Pichia sporocuriosa
AATGGATATTATAGACATATTTATAAAACTTTGCCAAGTTTGATTATATTTGATAAGAATAAACCTGACATAATAGGGATTGTTAAATTATCATCCATGTCAGCAATATCAATACCTTCACTTAAAGCAGCTATAAAACCACTTAATAATGCCAAAGTATGAATATTTAACATATTTGAATTTGGATCATACTCAAAATCATTACTAAATTGTGGGAATTTAGGGGTTATTATACCATAAAAAACATAACAGGCTATTATACCAGTAATAAAAGCAGCGATTGAACCTATTAAAGATTTACCTCTTGATAATTTTGGACTTAAATAACCAAATTTACGGCCTACTGTTGATGCAGCTGTATCTGACCAGCTTAATAATAAAACTGACATGATTGAAACATCCTGTTTTTGAAACATAAATGTTAAAATTGAACCAATTTGAAACCAAATAACACCATTGATTGAATTAATTTCCTTTTCACGCATTAGAAATCCAACAGTTGAACAATATAATTTATTAAAATAAGGACATTTAAATCTGATCATATCAAGTAAAAAGATGCATGAGACTGCAATACTAACTGGTTGCCATGTATTGCTAGTTTTGTAACCTGTACAGTGTAAATATAATGTAATAAAACCAATTGATACGTGAAATAACTTACGTGGAATCTCATGTTTGTGAATAAATGGATGGAAATGTTTATGTATTGGTAGAGAAACAGAAGATTGTGAGCTGTTGAGAGTATTATTCAAAATTTTGGTTTTATCATCATCTTTTTCATCTTCATTTGTACTTTCAGTTTCAGTATCCGAATCAGACAAATTGATAGTTTCTTCGTCATTCAGATTCATACCGTCATCATCTTCATCGATATCTGAAATTTCTATAATTGTAGCATTACTCAATGTGTAATCAGGATCGGTTGATTCATCATAAGACTCATCAATCAACAAATAATCTGAATCATTATTTGACTTTGTCTTAATATTTCGTTGTCTTGAACTTAAATTTTCTTCAGTGGTGGGATTTGCCCCTGAATTTTTATTTTCATCCCCCATACCGAGTACAGTATCCCTTCAGTATGAGATTCTAATAACAAGAACAAAACACAAAAATGAAAAAAAAAACCAAAGGAAAGAAAACGCAAGCAAACAAACAAATAAACAAACAAATAAACAAATCAAATAGACCAAGGAAAAAGAAAAGAAAAACAAAAGGCGCCATTTGAAAAAGGTCAAGAAAAAAAAAACGGTCGACGACGTCTCTTCTCTATCTTGTTAATATTCATCACAAAGATTAGACCAATAAATTTATGACATTAAAGTATATAGTGTAAGACATTAAAAATATATATAGTATAAAGAAATTGCAAATTATTCATCTCATTTCTTGGATGCATCTTCAGCACCTTCCTTTGCACCAGTGACGACTCCACTGACATATTCGACAGCTTCATTAACTGCTTGTTTACCGTGTTCAATTGCTTCGCTTGCACTTTCTGACCATGTCTTGGCCTTATCATCGATATCGGCCTTTGCCTTGTCATAATCAGAATGAATCTTATCGGCAGCAGTTTGACCAAATGATTTCTGATTAGCTGGTGTTAAATTTGAAGCTGCACTATCCACAGTGTCAGTAACTGATTCTTTCGCCTTTTGGAAAGTTGACTTGGAAGATTCTGGGGTAACTGCTTCAGAAATCTTAGTTGAAAAATCTTTTCTACCTGCGTCAGCCATTTTAATTGTGTTTTTGTTTTGTTGTGTTGGGTTTAATTATGAATTAAATTGTATACACAGTTTTATTTCGCCACCAACATTAACAACATTATTAACTGGGAAACTAAACTTCTTTATATAATCCATTTCTTGATGTACTTAATAAACCACCACCACGTTGATATAAAAAAGAGATCTTCTATAATCTTCTTTTACGCATCGCCTGTCCCACATCTAATGACCTATCCCACTTCTATTTCCATCCACTCCCCTTTGGTGGGAAAGGATTTTTTTTTTTTTCTTTTTCATTTTTTTTTGCACTCAATTAGGTCATTCTAGTAGGTTATAGAACAAGCCGTATTATACAGGATGATCTTCAAACCTGTCCTGAGTGAAGATCTAACAATCATTATTATTGATAAAATTGGTTATTTCAATCCATTCGGAAACTCTTTCAATTTGATCATTCTGAATGCCCGCTTTAACCTGATGTTCAAACAGTATTACCTCTTCACAATGCAGCTTGTTATTATAATATTTGACATCACCACCAATACCATTTGTAACATCTTTTGTATTGTTGTTATTATTATCATTATTATTATTATTATTATCATCATTATTATGTGCTTCAAAAACAACGGCCTTATATCCATCAATTGCATGGGATGTACCAACTATTTTCCGACCTCGGAGATAATTTAACTCATCATTGGTTTGTGTATCGATTTCCTTGTAACTTTCCCAATTACTCGAACCATTTGGAACGACACCTGTAAAATTAACCGATACTGGTAAAATATTCAATGTTGATTCCTTAACCTCTAGTTTACCATCCGCATTGTCTATAGAATATTCAGCCATTATTAATTGCTGTGGTTGTAAGTGCCAGTAATATATACAATACTAAAACAACACCCAAATAGTCATCTTCTTCCCTATCCAAATTCCACATAGCCAAACAAAGCGGCGTCGAGAAATTTTCCTTTTTGCTACAAATTCAAAGAGAGGAGATTTTCAATTACATTTGTTGTTGCCTTTGCTGTTATTAGTTGGGTTACTGTTTTCCTACACTACTTGTACTACAACACGATATGACTACACCAGAAGAGCAGACTAAGAAAATTGTACAGCAATTTAAGCATTACCCATATCTGATATCTAAGTATGTATTACTGTTATTTATTATTACCTGACAATATGTTTATGATGACTACAAACAGAGTGAACAATCTCTTAGTCTGCATAGCAGATGTTGATTAAAAAATGTTGCCTTCCTTCTGATACAATATATTTGTCACATTATTATTATTTTATTCTTTTTTTTTTTTCTTCCCTTTCTTTTCTTAGAGTCCGTGTATGCACAAATACTAACAATTTTCCAAATAGATGGGCTGATCCAATATTGGCTATTACTTTTGGTGTTACTGCCTACTACATGTATGAAAAAAGAGTTGGTAGAGAACCAGGTCATTCTCTTAACGAGCTACTTTTGAAAAAATGGCACGATTATAGGTCTGCTTAATATATACACTAATTGTGGAATTAGCAATATATTATTTCCCATGCCATCTCTCTTTCTCTCTATTTATATATATCTATATATATATATATATATATATATAATAACTATATAGCTTAAATATATACACATGTCCATATTCTAGACACTACCAAACTTTACACCGCAAATTTTATTATCATCATCTTTCATTATGCTTGCCTTGCCGAGTTTAACAAGTTTTTCCAAAACCTGTACCATCATTAAATGCTGCATACCGTAGAATTCCTGGTGTATTGCTAAATCACCCTTACGTATTTCGTATATTGTCATAATTGTACCCTGTTGACCTGTGTTATCAATCCAATCATATAAAATTTGTGACCACTCTTCAACTGTATGCCAATATATTAAAATACCATGATTTTTATTCTTTGGATCAATCCATTCACCTACATTGGATTTGATTAAATATTCCAAAATTTCAATTATAAATTCATTTGGAACAACTCTCTCGATTTGATCATTTTTAAAAATTGACTTTCCATTGGTCTTATTATCGTTTAATTCTTCAATTGCCCCCAACTGTTGTTCATCGTCATTGAACATATAATCATCATCTTCTTCATCTTCTTCATCTTCTGAGTTTAATGGTACACCTTTAATTGATACTGCCCATATTTTTTGTGATTTGCAATATTCTATTATGATGTTTTTCCATTGTTCAAGTTGTGTTTGATATGTGTTTAAATTTGGTTGTTTCGTGAAAAACGGTGGGAAATTGTATATTGGTGGAAATTTATATGTTTCATCCTTCATTTCATATATATTAATGAATATAAAAATATATGATACGTTTAGAATAGTTATTATTCCCAAAGCCTGCCGTCAAGACTAGCCAACTTACATGATTATCATAAAACATGTCTTGAGCGAATTCTCAACAACTGCCATACATCATAACGACGACAATAAACAATCTATTGACACATTACTTGATTTCCTTCTCCTTCCAGTTTTTTCTTTTTTTTTTTCTTCCGACATTATAGGCCAGTGATTTGAGAGTAAAAGTTTACGATGGACACTGTTAATGAATCTGATTCTATCAATGAAGAGCTTGTGAGGTTAGAAACACAAGATGCAAGTTTGTATAAACACCTCGTGGATACATTAGATGAACTGATTTACAAATCTATTTACACTAAACTAGAAGAAGAGTATTGTAATAAACATGATCCCATTGATGAAGATCAGATTGATAGAGCTATTGAAGGTGAAATGTCAGATTTGAAGGATTTTGATACGAGTGTACTATCATATGGAAATGATAGTAATAATGACCTTGATATATTAGAAGAATATCTACAGAGTATGGTTAAAATACGAAACCAAGCAGTTGAACAACAGATAATTTCAGATTGTTATGAAAATAACGATATTGAAATACAGCTCGTTGATGAAAGGGATAGTTTAGAGAATAAAAAATCAAAAGAAATCAACCAAATGTGTAAATTCATCGATGAATTGAAAAATATAAAAGAATCCAACAAGATTAAATTAGGAAAAATTCATGATTTAAAATCTAGGTTGAATGAACTTAAAATGATTAAAAATCAGATTGATAATGATGACGATTTTGAAAATGTTGAACAACTGAAATCGAAATACAAAAAGATTGTGGGGAAAAATTTGATGTTGGGTCATTTCATAACTGATTTAATAGCTGCATTAACTAGTGTTAATATAGCAACTGACGAGAATCTGTTGAAAATACTCATGGAATGCAATGACTATTCCGATTACGATTTACTATATGAATGACTGGTTATTTTAATGTATTTTTAGTTTGTTGTATTATATTTAATAAATTTGTTTGTATATACAGATGTGTGAAAATAATAAATTATTTAATTACATTTCAATATTTGAAAAAACTCTTGCATTGATTACATTCCAATTAATGCTATTCCAAAAATTTTCCAAGTATTCTGATTTACCATTAACACCATAATCAACGATATAAGCATGTTCCCAAACATTAACACAAAGTAATGGTAATGAATAATCTTTAACATTATCTAATATATTTTGCTTATATTTAATCAATTTTTTATAATTTTCATAATCAAAAGTTGTATTTAAATCATAAGTTTGATTTCTACCATAGAAATATGGTGTACCATCATTATTACAACTGACAATTTTTAATTCTTTATTTTCATCTTCAATGAGGAATACCCATCCATTACCAGGCATAACATCAGCTGCGTATAAAAATTCATTCCTGAAATTTTCTAATGATTGAAATGTATTTTTAATTGATGCTAATAATTGTGGTTTTATATCAGATTCTTGAATTGGTATTTTAGCACCATTATGTTTAAGTTGTTGAAAGAATAAATGATTATTATGCGCTTGGGAAGCATAATGGAAAACTGGTGCAAGTTGTGGCTTCTTTGAAGTACTCATTGCAATAGCCATTGGTGATCTGGTTTCGTATTCAGTATCTGCAGTTTTCATTGATAGATTCTTAGTCAAATAATCTTGGTAATCTGTCCAACCAGTTTTAAATTGTTGAGCTGACATCAGACCTCTAATACCATCTTCTGCGAATGATTTTTCCAAGGCAAGCTTTGGAGCCAAATGAATAAATCTCTTACTTATTATCTGTCCGATCATAATGACTATGTCTACACCTGTGTTCTAAATCTTATTCTAAATCTAAATCCAATCCAAGTACCCCTTTTTCTTTCACCGTTAAATCACAATAATAAAAAAAAATTCGACGCTTCGAAAAAAGAAAAAAAAAATCAAAAAAATCAGAAAAATTCAGAAAAATTCCAAAACTTAAAAAAAAAAAAAACTGATTATGTCAGCAAAACAATAATTTTCTTCTATTAAGAACACTTGAAAGATGGCATAAGACGGAGTTAATTATTGTACAGTTATCATACTTTGAAGTGTTCCCCATCTATAGATAACGATAGTATAATATGTTATATTCTATTTTGAGAAGGCAAACATTGAGATTATCTTTGAATAGACCGGTTTTAAATACGCAAAGATGGTATTCACCATTGAATTATGACAGGGCAATAAATAGAGGCCGCAGAGGACGTATTGGGTATCAACAGCAGCAACAACAACAACAACAACAACAACTGGGTGATCATACCATATTTGACAGCGAAAACCCAAAAATTGAATTTAATCATGATTATAATTATAAAGCATATGATACATCAGTAAAGAGTATTATAAATGAAAATCATGCCTGTTTTAATATACTATCACAACCAACATTGATTATTGAACGTAGAATTGAATATATGAATTTATTCCTCGGATTTGAACAAGCAAATAAATATGCTTTATTTGATGCAATGGGCACCCAAATTGGTTGGTTAATTGAAAGAGATTTTGGTTTCGGTAAAGCAATTATGAGACAGGTTTATAGATTACATAGACCATTTACTGTTGATTTACTCGATATTGATGGTAATCTATTACTTACGATTAAAAGACCTTTCAGTTTTATCAATTCGCATATTAAGGCAATTTTACCAATTAGAGTTAATAATGATGAAATTTCAAAGGATTTACCAGATATTGATGATGATGGTATTATAGTTGGTGAAAGTGTTCAAAGTTGGCATCTGTGGAGAAGAAGGTATAATTTATTTGAAAATATTAATGATGGTAGTGGATCATTTAAACAATTTGGTAAAATCGATTCTGGATTTTTAAGATGGGAATTCCCAGTTTTCGATAAAGATGGATTAGTTGCTGGTTCTGTTAGTAGGAATTTTGGTGGCTTATTTAGAGAGGCTCTTACTGATACTGGTGTTTATATATTAAGAATGGATCCTATTAGTTTTGAAAATGGTGAATCTGAATTTGGTCCTATCAATAATAAATCTTTGACACTGGATCAGAAGGCGGTATTGTTAGGTAATGCAGTTTCAATTGATTTTGACTATTTTAGTAGACATAGTGGTCCAGGTGGATTTATGTTCTTTGGCGGTAGTGGTGGTGGCGATATATAATTACAGTTGTAACATGCATGTAAATAAATGGAATACATTATATATATTTTTTTATGTTTTGGTTATAAAAAGCAAATCACAAATCATAATACATAATTCATAAATTATAAATGTGACGAAACAAATTAAGATGAGAAACCAATAACACCACATGCTGGTCTACCACCAGCGTTACCAGTCTTTAAAGAATCTGGGTGACCACCTTTACCTAAATCATCTTGACCACCATGGACAACAACGGTTCTACCTAAAATTGAATTTTCACCGAATAAAGTGACTAATTTATCAGTTTTAGAACCTTTTGCAACACCTGAAGCATTGGTTTCAATATTACCTAAATCACCAACATGTCTAACGGCATCTTCTGGAGCACCGTGGGTGTTGCCGAATGGGTTGAAATGTGGACCAGCGGAAGTACAACCATTGGTGTTGTCACCAAATTGATGGATGTGGAAACCTCTTAATGCATTAGCATCATTACCTTCAATTTCCCATGAAATAGTAGTTGGTTCGGATGCTGATGCTTGTTCAAAAGAAACAACACCTTTAACTGTAGAATCACCTCTAACAACTGCGACTGCCTTGACCATTTTATATCTAATTAATCAATTGATTTAAGTTAAAGAATAAAAATTAAAAAGTTCCGAAATAAAAATAAGAATCAAAAGAAAAGAAAAACAGTTCTTTTTTAAAATGGCGGAGAGTTATCCACAGGAAGGCAAACCAATAAACTTTGCAGAATTTTGTTGACTCTTTTTTTTTTTTTATGCATTAAGCTTAAATTAAATTACTAATTCAACTATCTCCGCGGCGTAGATAATCGATAGTCGATAGTCGATAGTCGATAGTCGCCGGATCTTTTTTTTTTTTTTTTTTTTCCTTTTTTTTTATCTATACAGGAATAGATAGCAAAATATAAAATTAAATATAAAAGAATAGTAACATAAAAAAAAAACAAGTCTAAAATAACCAAGTAAGGTATTTGTTCCAAGAATCGGTCTTTTCTGCATTTGCATTTTTAGCATAAAATTCACGTTCATGTTCATCAATTTCAGCTAAATCTGAAAATAAATCAGCTTCTTCAGGTTTAACAAATTTTGTTCTCTTTATAACTTTCCAACCAATGAAGATTGCAATATCAACGAAAACTAACAAATAGAAATATAAGAATGAATCGACATCAAATGATGGAATAAAAGCTTGTGCACCTAAGAAGAAAATAACAATAAATGTAAGAACTAATGAAAAAATTGCTGGGTATGGTTGTAATTTTGTAGCCCAAGTTTGGAATGGCATGGTTGTTCTATCAACACCTTGAACCTTACAAGCTTTATAGAAGAATAAGTAAGTAATCATCATTGAGAAATAATTGACAACTTGACAAGCAGTTGTTAAATTAATTAACCAATCAAGTGCAACATTTGCATTATCACCTAATTGTAATAATGATAAACATGACCAACCAATTGCAAGTGCAATACCGAAAATTGGAATACCGTTAGTAGTACAAACTTTGAAAATCTTTGGAGCTAAACCTCTTTTTGACATTGCATATAATGCTCTACTTGAACAATAAATTTGAGAATTACCAGCTGAGAATGAAGCAGTTATACATAAAGCATTAACAATATGTGGTAAAACTTTAATATTCATATTTTGCATGGCAATAACGTAAGGTGAAACATTTGCACCAGCAGCACCTGTACTAATTGCTTTAACCAAACTTGGATTATCATGTTGTAACAAAATACCAACTGATAATGCACCTAAAATGTAAAAAATTGATAATCTATAAACAACACTTTTAAATGCTCTTGGCATTGTCTTTCTTGGATTCTCAGCTTCACCAGCAACCATACCAAGATATTCGGGTGCAACTTCAACAAAGACGGCTTTCATATATGCAGCCCAAAATGCGGAAGCACCAGTACCAAGATATTTTGGGAATGCGTTAGAAACACCTTTAAAATTATGAAATCCGAAAGCCCAGTGTTGCGGATTACCACCAACCATTGTAATAAAAGTAAATAATAATAAACCACAAGCTAAAGTTAATTTACCAATAGCTAAAATAAATTCAGATTCACCATACCAATTGACTGCAAAGATATTAAGCGCAATATAGATAACAATTTGTGGAACGAATGCATAGGCTGGACTATAATCTTCCCTCCAGAAATGAATCATTGAATTGACTGATGTAATTTCGAAAGGGATATAAAGTGAAACCATGAAATAAAAATTATAACCAGTTGCAACTTCTAAAGCTTCATCAACAAATCTACCAGCGTGAGAAATAAATGGAGAATCGACTGGTAAATAACAAATTAATTCACCAATTGAAACTGTAACTGTATAAATAACAAGAAGACCATGAAGAGCAAAAGAAATAACAAGATTACCACAACCACCGTGCATTAAAGCTGTACCGATAGTAACGAACAAAGATGTACCAATAGAACCACCAAATGAGATTAAATCAATATGTCTTTG
The DNA here is from genome assembly GCA_030574275.1 of Pichia sporocuriosa. Lineage (NCBI taxonomy): Eukaryota > Fungi > Ascomycota > Pichiomycetes > Pichiales > Pichiaceae > Pichia > Pichia sporocuriosa. Next base: position 9,759 of record JAJMES010000302.1, read on the forward strand.
TTTTAATCTTCTCTTTGTAGTATCTTCATGATTAGAAGTTAAAAATTTTAATTTTGACCATCTACTTTTTGGAGCAGCAGAACCTTCTCCTTCTTCTTCATTACTGTTTAAATTTGAATCAGTTTCTATACCTGCGATTGCTTTCTCATTTGTTGCAGAAAAAAAATTTTCTTCGGAAACTGAAGATGGAATCATACTTTCTTGAAGTACTTCAACTTTTGAACTTGATTCCTCTGTTTTTGAACTGAATAATCTCATAATATTTTGTATGTTTATTTAGTAAAGATTAAAAGGGAATGCAAGAAAGTAAAAAGGGAATGCAAGAAAGTAAAAAGGGAAGGGGAAAAAAGAAAGAAAGAAAAGAAATTTGCATAAAAGAATAAATGAAAAAGAAGTTGAAACTATATCATATTTATAAATAAAGAAATTGTAATAAAAAAATCAAATCAAATGATAAGAATGTCAAAACAATCTTATCTTTTAATTAAAGAGATAAATCATCTGAATAAGACTATAAATTGGAAAAAAAAATCGAAGAAAAAAAATTAAAAGAATAAACCAAATACGAAAGTGAAAAAGTTTTCATGAAAATTCCGCTTTTGAGAGAATAGATCAAGATAAGCAAATAAATCGGTGGTTTCAACCAAAAAGTGCCAAAATACGGAAAAAGAATATAACGTCTTAAAGGCATTAAAAGGGTTTTTTAAGAAAAGACTGTGCCTTTTTTGGAAACTTATACCGAAAAAAATCGAGAAAAATAAATACAAAAATGCTAAAAATGCTAAAATTTCAAAAAATTCTATTTTTGTAATATTTTTCTTTTCTTTTTTTGCTCTTTTTCTTGCATTTCCTCGGAAACATTTCAAAATTCGCTTGAACTTACTGGATTCTGTCAATTTTTTATGTATTTTTGGTTTCTCACTTTTTGTCATTCCTTTAACGGCATGTTTTCTGCTCGTTTCTTTTTTTTTCTATTAGGATTAATAAATTATCACAGTAAATTACTGTTTTGAAATAATCAGTAGATATGTTAAAAGGTCGATTTTATCTAGGTTGATACGAAATCTAAATAGATAGATAAATAGATAGATAGATAGGTAGATAGATAGCAATGAAGAGAACCATGCAGAACCCGGACAATCTGTACCTGAAAAGGTTGATAGGACCAATACTTGTGCCGTTTCTGGAATAACTGACTAGCTGACTTCGTTACCTTTTAACGATTAAATTAATTGCTCTCCTGGTAATTCAATATGATCTGAAGAAGTCGGTTACAGTTTCAGTTTCATTCATCCTTTTCTTTGGCAGCTTATCGGATTCTATAGCAGAGTATTGCATGATTTCGTAAATAATGTCACCATTTGAATTAAAAAAGAAAAGAAAAAAATACTTGAATGTTGTAGATTATTTATCGCTCATGTGTTATTATGATACATTCATTATACTTTGTTGCCAAAAGTAATCTTTTGCTGCTTCTTATCAAGGCAAGATTATCAGAATAAATTCACCAAAACTATCCCTCTTGAAATCCAACCTAGAAAATCAAATTAAATTAAATGATCCGAATCATGATAATTTAATTTTACTCGTCAATCTATTATTTCAATTGAACAGCGTCGATCGACTGTGGCAAAAATGTTGAAATTTAAAGTTTTTTTTTGTTTTTCTTTCTTTCTTTTTTTTTTGTTTTTCTTATTCTATTGACGTGTTAGCTTGTTTACGGTCCCTATTGTAAAGCAATCGTTTGAACTTTTCTCACCGAATCATCTAATTAAGTTATTCAACTGATTGATATCATATAGCAAGTATTTCTAAAACTTAAAATTCACTACAATGTTAAATTTCTTTCGTGTTTCAGGGGATATTGCTCATCTTGTCTCTATCCTTATTTTGATTCATTCAGTTGAAACGAAAAAATCAGCAAAGGGTATATCATTAAAGACGCAGATACTGTATGCCTTAGTTTTTGTCACTAGATACCTTAATTTATTTACTTTTACATTCGGTTCTACATATAATACATTGATGAAATTGTTCTTTCTTGGTTCGACTTTTTATTCAATTTATATAATTAAAAAATACACAAAGTTAATTACTCAATATGTTGATAATTTCCCAATTTCTTATTTAATTATACCATCATTAATTTTAGCTCTTATATTTAATTATAAATTTACAATTATTGAAATTGCATGGAGTTTCTCACTATGGTTGGAATCAATTTGTATTTTACCTCAATTATTCATGTTACAAAGTCAAGGTGAAGGTGATTTATTAACAACGCATTATATTTTCGCTTTAGGTATTTATAGAGCTCTATATATACCAAATTGGATTTACAGATTTATTGCTGAAGAAAGATTCGATTCAATTAGTGTTATTGCTGGTATAATTCAAACTTTAGTATATTCTGATTTCTTTTATGTTTACTATAACAAGGTCATTAAAAATTCTTTAAAATTACCACAATAGATAAAATAAAAATAAAATGAAATAGTTTAAAACTTTATATAAAGAGTAAATAAATAAATAAAGATATGTATATTTAATCTCTCTTTAATGGGAAATATTCAGTACGTACTCCTTCTTTTGTAACAATTAAAATTTCTAATCCATCACCAACTTCAATATGTCTCTCTGTTGCTGATGAAAATGCATCTCTAACTAATTGAATAACTTCATCAAGTGATAAATATCTAATTTCTCTCTTTTTTTTACCATTGCTTGTAGGATCCATTTGATTCTTAAAATTAACTTGGTTATCTAAAAATGGCATAATTAATGATGCAGCTGCACCACCAGCTCTACATTGTTCCCTTTCATAAGATCCAACTGGATCAAATGAATAAATTGATCCTTTCCCATTTTCATCTAATCCAGCTAAAATTGTATGAACATAATATGGAAAAAATCTTTTCCCATAAAGCATATGCTGTATCAACCTAGCTGCACTTGAAACTGAAAGTTTTTTATTATGATCAAAATGATACCATTTAAGTCTATTTTCAAATACTTTAACTAATTGTGTTGCATCACCAGCAAATCCATTTGCTGATAGGAGTAAATTATCTCCAACATCAAAAACTTTTGGTTCATAACGTGAATTAATACTATATCCTGTAGTCTGTCTTGTATCACCTGCTAAAACTGCAAAATCTTCACCGGCAATACCTAAAATTGTACCACCATTATCAGAATATGGATTAAATCTATGTTCAATTGGTTCATTACGTATCTCATTTGCATATTCTGTCGTTGGAATCGCCTTTTGCATTATGTCGTTGGTATTGTTATACTTGATTCAAACAATATTATCAAATTCTTCAAACTGATATTATAGAAGTAGTTGATGAATTGACTTTCCTAACACAAATATTCATGATGGCGTTTTGCCCTCGCTTTATCCTCTCGCACATAAAAGGAGGAAATTATTTTTTTTTTTTTTTTTTCAACCATACTTTTCCAAGATTACGTTGATTAATACATATGTACATAGTATGGCTAGAACCAATTTTTTTATTTTTTTAAATTATTGCTATTCTTGTGCTTGTACTAATATCTTCTATTCTTTTAAGAGATTATTTAATTAAAAAAATCTACTGAAATATAGCAATAAAAGTGAAAAAAATTTAAATAAATTCTGAAATTTATACCCGCATTACGTAATTGTTGCTTGTCTGTTGAGAATGACTTTGACCATGAATTTTGCTGTTTTGAAGGAGCTAAAATAGTTTAAAAGTGTTGAATCTATTGTAGCAATAAAAACAATAAGTATATATTGTCAATTCTTTATTGAAAAGTGTTCAATAATCACATTTAACGTTGGATCACGTGATTCATTCCAATATTTTTTAAAAAAATTTTAAAAAATTTACATACAGACTTGAATTGTGATCTTAAAAACTTTTTATAATTTAAAATTTTGTTTTTTTGGTCATTTCAAAGGTCTAATTATATTTATATTAGTAATTATGTATTTTTTAATTAATTTCAGAGAATAAAAAATGGTATTTAGCCCCAATATCACGATTGGATTGACATACAAGCATCACGACATAAAAATTGTCACAACCAGAAATTCTATTTTCTTTTAGTTTTTTCGAGATATTTTTCCTTTTCTTGGAACAACAAAAATGAATAGATTTTATCCTAAAACTGGTTAAAACTATTGCTTTATTTGCTTATAGTAAAATACATATTATCAAGATTTACATTTCAAAATAAAAATTAAAGAACTGATTTTTTTTGTTCTTTTTGTATTTTCATTTTTACAATCAATTATATAATATAAAATAAAGTATGCTAATTTTAATTAACAGATACCGAGAATATAGTTATAATAGAAAGCAATTACCTGGAGATGTGTTTCAATATGAACATATTCATTATTACCATGCATATGAGCCTTGAATAGATTCGTAATACCAGGTTGGACTCTGTAAATGTGGTCCGTTAACTTCCAATAATGCTTGGTATCTGTATTACCTTGCATTGTAGCAGGACTGATAATATAGCTTGAATTTTCCATCTTTTCAGGATAGACTTCCTTTTCATAGAATGTCTTCATATATCCTGCTAACCTAAACCAAATGTCATCAAAAGCAGGAGTTATTGGAGCAACAGGATAATCTGAACCAGGGATAGCATAAACTTTAATAACACCCAAATCTGTTGGTGGTAATATTTCAGTTCCATTGACAATTAAACCGATCTTTTTATCTAAAGCCGCTGGTTTCGCATGCTTTGTTGCCTTTTCCCAAATAGTATTAAAATCATCACCAATAGCAATTCTATGGTTAATAACAGCGGTTGCATTTGTTGGCAATGAATTGTATTTGACACCACCCATAATAACATCTATAGCTTGACTAGTCTCAACAGTATATTCAATCATTGGATAATTAATCAGTTGATCTAATAAGAAAGATCTGGCAAGTGTATTATTTCTAGCTAATTTTGCAATAAATTTAGCATATGTTGGCATAGTACCATGTTCAGCTACACATTCAAAAAGATTTATCATTGGATTTTCATCAGGTAAACTTGGTTCAAATTTCTCTTTTTCATAAGTATTTAAAATACGTGATAAAATACCAATCGCTGTAGTATCCCTTGGATTTGAAGAATGACCACCTGGTGTATTGACCTCAATAACTAAATCCATATAACCTTTTTCTGCTGTAACAACTAAACCATAATAATCATCTTTAAGGTTCAAAAACATTGGAGATCCTTCATCCATAATATGATCAATTGAATTTGGACCATATTTTTCAAATAAAAATTCACCAATATGTTTAGCCCCCAAATTACCAGTAATTTCTTCATCATGTCCAAATGCGAAAATTACAGTTCTTTCAAATTTATGATCAGGATTATTCTTTAAAATCATATCCATCGCACCCATTATACCTACTAATAACCCCTTGACATCATTTGTACCTCTACCATAAACCTTAGTCTCATCAAATATACCAGCCAATGGATCTTTATCCCAATCATTAATATCACCAATTGGAACTGTATCTTGATGTGCCATCAATAAAATTGGTTTCAAATTAGGATTTTCACCAATAAATTCAAAAACTAAACTATTGGAATTGATTTTGGTAACCTCTGCATGTTCAAAAACTAGTGGGAATTCTTCTTCTAGGTAAGCATGGAATTTAAGAAACTTTGTAAAATCTGTCATCTTTTCATCAATTGTTGTATCAACTTGAATTGCATGTGAGAATCTAGTAATTGCCATATCACGAAAATCTCTATCATGCAAAATATATTGTGTTAAATCGTGATCGAAAGTATCAACATAGCTTGGTTCTGGACACAACACTGCACCATTAAATAAAGGTGTAATATTTATAGCCTTTGGATAGTATACAGCAATTGAAATTGCCAAGAAAAGGCCAAATAGCTGCAGAACTACGAAATATTTAGATATCATCCTGAGTAAACTGCCAAGAGAAAACCGATACGATCAAATGAATTGAATGGCAAGTTATTCTTCATTTATTCTTCTTTTCCAAGATAAAAATAACAAAACTAGAAAAAGTTGGCTTTTCAAAGTCTCGCCGTTCCCTGCTCACTGATAAAAAAATTTGTTATCAGCCGATATCTCCCCAATCTTTTTTTTGTTCTGTATTAGGTAATTGAATTATGATGAAGTTCCAAAAAGGTTAGGATAAACTATAAATGCAGATCGAGGAAGTTACGACGATTTTGTCAATTGTTCTTATATAAATTACACATTTCATTTATATTTAAATATGGCTTAGTAAGTACTAAAAATACCTTCTTTACGACACCAGCATTCATCTACTTCATTCTCCAACTGAAGATAAAAAGTTTTCACCACTGAACTTTTTTGAAAAATCCTATCAATCTTAGTTTTGATAGATAACGAGTTCTCGGTACGATAGTATTGGACATGAAGATATCCAACTAACTTAGAATTAGGTCCATCTTGTGGCCAGAATCTCGGCGTAGTATATGATTTAACACCTGGAATATTCAGAACTTCACTGAGGTGATACTTTAGCTCTTCTTCAGTTTCATCATTCAATGAGAGTAGAAGATTTGAAGAAGATGATTTCAATAATGGAACAGCCGATATGAGGATCAATGTTGCAATCAACATTGAGGTCAGAGGGTCAACAAAATCCCATCCAGTAAGCTTAATAATGATTGTAGAAATAATGACACCTACAGAACCCAATGTATCTGCCATAATATGCAAAAAGATACCATGCATATTGTCATCATCATGATGTGATTCTAAACATTCTGCATTATCATGGTCTTCATCTTCGCAACTAGTATTAAGATTAAATTGAATTTCATCTACATTGTCAAAGTTCTCATGTTCATGTTCATGGCCATGGCCATGTTCGTGTTCGTGTCTATGCTCTTTATTCTTTTCTTCTTCATGATGTGTATGAGTATGTCCATCATCATTCTCGTTTTGATTTTGTGTTTTCTCTTTATGGGAATGGCCATCACTATGATCATGAGTATGGTTGTGCCCATGACTGTGCCCATGACTGTGACTGTGGCTGTGATCGTGACCATGATTAAATGCAAATATACCAACTAGATTAACCAAGAATCCCAAGAAACTGACAAGTAATAACTCAGTAGTATTTTCAAGAACCACTGGATTAAAGATCCTTTGAATAGATTCATTAAAGATACCAAAAACTATACCTAAAAGTAACGATCCATTTGTAAAACCAGATAAAGTGCCGATTCTGTTCAATCCAAATGGATACTTCTCATTGGGATTTTTGACGTTATTTTTCGCAATCACAGATGCCATTAGGCCTAAAAATAAAGATGTACAGTCAAGTAACATATGGAGTGAATCGCTTAATAAACTAAGTGAACGGGATCTAAATGAGTATAGTAATTGAATAAACATGAATGCAACATTTAAAAGCAAGAAATTAAAAATAGACTTAGATTCTTCTGAATTAACCAATTGAATAAACAAAGTAAAAAATGTAACAGTAGGTTCGACTTTTGTCACTTCATACTTATTTTTTAAATCGCTACGACTTCCACATGTAACTACCTCATTTGAATCAACACGTAATAAAAATAAAAGTATCACATTAAATCCAAAAGATACCATATTTTCTATTACAAAATTTTTAAAAGAATCATCGTATGAAAATTTTGGATCTATGCTCTTGTTTAAAAATGCAATCATTAAAACTATTAAATTAAGAATCAAGTAATTAAATCTGTAGTGCCTAATTACCAAATCTGAGTTTATAAGATCCGTTGCAAAATTTTGTAACTTGAACTTAATTAAATTTCCATTTTCAAATTGGCTGAACAGTAATATAACCAACGATCCAAAAGAAACTAACAACATTTTGAAATTGTATTTATCCAGATAGAAATATATTATTATTAAAAATGATAGCACCATAACAAAGGAATAAAATTTTGTAAGAGAAAATTTCCCTCTATTATCTGTAAATTCTTTTTCATTAAGGAAGGGACGGGTAAATGTCATAAAAGGTACTAGAAAGAACAGATACCCAAACACATGGCGGTTCAAATTTTTTTGGTTGAAACACAAATCATAAATGATGTCAAAGAAAGCTGCTAATCCCAAAATTATATAAAGCTGAAATTTTTTGTAGAATAATACAGAAAAACTAGAATTACTGACACTATAGTTATTTTCAACTTGGAAAGACCTATGTGATGATTTTTTCGGTATTTTGTTAACCAACTGACAAATTGCCAACAATGAAATTAGCCTTAAAGGTCCTAGATAGCAGTCTGATAAGAATAGAAATACCATGGGTATCCATAAGTATATTATGTTGTTGGTCATATTCCCCGTTGAATTCGAGTTTTTGATATTTTCTGCCGAGTCGTTTTGAATGAACTTATTTTCTGAATCAACTTCGGTCAATGGTACATATTTAATAAAGGAACACATACAAACCAACGCAAATGATGCTATTAACATAGACTGTAATATTTTGAGTAATACATCATCTATGACCTGCGTATTATTGGGATCTATTTCTAGGTTTGAATCGACAGTTGTCAACGTTAACGACAGAAGAAGTGTTGGCAATGATAAAAATATTGGCGCCAACTCTATTAGCATCGTTGAAGCTTCCAGTAAGATATGTGGACGTGATTCAATAAATCCTACTAATTTTATATATCTCTATTGATACAAAAAAAAACAAACAAAGGAAATCTAAGCTATTTAAAACTAAATAATGACATACGTGGTTGAGTCGTTTAACGGTAACGAACATGTTTTTATGTTTCCCGCGGTATTGTTTCCCCTATTTCTTCGTAATCAACATAGTACATTTTATTTTATTTTGTTCTATTTTCGGGTCTATAAAAATCATTTTACTTTACCTTTTATTTCTTTTACATATATCACCCCATATTTTTATTCCTTCTTCAATTTGGGAACTTTCAAGATGACTTATTGATACTCTAGTTCCGTGTTTACCCCATCCCATGGCATCCCCAACAACTTCAAAGTTATCTCCTGTTGCCAAAATAACACCATGTTCACTACATTCTTTTGAAATTGCCATATTATCGTAATCATCTGGTAAAGTGACCCAGGAGAAATACCCACCATCAACAGATGAAATTTTCGTTCCTTCGGGCATGTACTTTTTGATTGCATTTTTTAAGGTCATTGCCCTATCACTAAAAATACCATTCAATTTGGAAATTAAATCATCCACTTTTCCAGATCTAAGCAATTCACCAATAACAACTGTGTTAAAATGGCCTGGTGAACCACCTGACATATTTGCACCCCCCGAGGCCAAAAGGTTTGCTAATTTGGGAGTTGCAGTTTCTTGCCACCCCACCCTTAAACCAGGGCCAATTATTTTAGAGAATGTTGCATTTGAAATGACATTTCCATATAGTTCGTTCTCAGGCAATGTTTCACGATCTATATAAACCATCCTTTTGTAATATTCATGATTTCCTTTGCCAGCATTAAAATCAAGTAAATCGTAAACATCATCACATACAATCAACATATTATATTTTCTTGCAATTTCTATTAATTTCATCTTTGTTTCTAAAGATAGTGTACCTCCTCTTGGATTGGAAAATGTTGGCACAATATATAATACATAATTATAGATTTTTTTCATTGGTTTATTAGGATCATCTATTTGCGGGATATCCTCCCTTGTAATTTTCTTCTTGGATGGACATTTCAGTTCAATTTCAGCTAATGTTTTTTCTAAAGTTTCAATGTCAATATTTCCATTTTCCATTTCATTTATGGCAGTTAATTTACCCCCATATCCCGCATCAATAAATACAGAGTTAATCAAAAAATATGTCGGAGAAATCATAAATATTCTTTTGGTTAAATCGTTCAAGGGAGTAGTACATTGGAGTAATAAATTTAAGAGACCAAAAGATGCACCATTTGTAAGATTTATACAATCAGGATCTGTAGGAGTTTTCAATTTAAAAAGTCTATCGTTCCATTGAGAAATCAATGATCTGACTTCAAGGTTACCCAAATCTGGTCCATAATTTAAAGGATGTGTATTATCTGCTCCATCATAATGTGCCATTGTGTTTTTGAACTGTAATAACACCTTCTGCGACGCTTCTAAGAGCTCTTCATTTGGCAATAAATTCGTGGAGGGATGGCCTTTGAAAAAATTGTATGCAGCTATTTTGTGATGGCTCATTATTGGTGTGTACTTAATTTTCCTTTCTGAATTAGCAGAAAATAGGATATTACGACCCTTGGAGGCGATACATTAGAAATAAATACAAAATTTTACTTCTTTATCATACTAAGATTCCAATATCCCATTTAATGCCATTTAATGATATGCGAAAAGATTCCTCGGAAAAAATTGGCATTGTGGCGCTAAATTCACATATTTCCATTTTCAGTTTTCCATTTATGGAACGTTTTTAATCTTTTTCCCGTTTTTCGAAAACGGATGTGAAGCTGAAAAATTTTAATTTCTTTTATTTTATTTTATTTTATTGAATTTTATTTTATTCTATTTTATTTTTTTTGTATAGTTGGAATTTTTGAGATTTTGGATTGTAAAAAATGGAAGCGTAGTTATAAAAAATCAACTTACTAAATGAATTTACGAAATCAACTTAAAAAATCAACTTAAAAAATCAACTTAAAAAATCAACTTAAAAAATCAACTTAAAAAATCAAACTATAAAATCAAACTATAAAATCAAACTATAAAATCAAACTATAAAATCAAATTATAAAATCAAACCATAAAGTCGCAATCTTTAATACCAGACTGTTGGCACAATATCTTAAATAAACCATCATCTTCAGCAAACAGTTCCTTTGGTGTTCCAAACTGTACAACTCTACCGTTATCCATAACCACAATTTTATCAAATGTTAAAATGGTTTTCAGCCTATGAGCAATTGATAAAATAGTACAGTCTTTAAAATGTGTCGCAATAGTTCTCTGGATCCTTTCGTCTGTTTCGTAATCAACATTTGATGTAGCCTCATCTAAAATCAAAATCTTGGTTTTCCGGACTAAAGCTCTACACAAGGCAATTAGTTGTCTTTCACCCAATGAAAAATTGGATCCATTGTCTTCAACGTTTCTTTGTAAATGAAATTTATGATAATTTTTATTTTCCTCTTCACCTGTTTGTCTTTTCACACCATCGATATCTTTTTCATCAATTAAGCCAGCGGTAACCAAAACTTCCCATAATTCATCATCTTTATAATCATCAAATGGATCAATATTAGAACGAATGTTACCAACAAATAGAACAGGATCTTGGGGAATAATCGTGAGCTTTTTTCTTAATGAATGTAAACCAATTTTGCTAATATCAACATCATCAATAGTAATACACCCTTCAAATTCGGTTAATCTATACAAGCATGTCATAAATGTTGATTTACCTGCACCAGTTCTACCACAAAAGCCAACCTTTTCATTACCCTTTATACTTAAATTTAAATCTTTAATAGAATATGGAAGCTCAGGTCTATATTTTAAACTAACATTCTTGAATTCAATATTACCATTTTGTGGCCATTGAGATGGAGGATCATTTTCAGGAATTTCACGCTTTGCTTCTTGAATCAAGTGTTTTGAATAAAAATTTAATCTTTCTACGGAATTGAACTCAGTTTCAATTTGGGTCAAACATCTAATAGCAAGTGATAACATGTTCGGAACATTCATAGAGTAACTTAACAACAAACCAGTAGATGTAGCACTTATGTTAAAAATTCTAAAACAACATAGTAAAGAAATGATTAAAATAAAAAAGAATGTGATAAAAGCAAAATTTGATCCTAACCATCTTTGAACTGCCCAAGTAAGGAAATAAGCTTCATTATTATTATCTAGCAAAGTGTTAATTTCATCCAAGAAAAAGTTTTTTCTGTTATACGACTTGATTGTGTTACTACCCTCTAATGTTTCATTAAAATGTGTATAAACAAATGAACGTTTGACTGCATCAATTCTTTTAATTTCTCTTCCTGAAGCTTGATAGTAAGATGTTATGAAAAGATACAAAAATAGCAAAATAGGAACAGCAATTGCAAACCATGGGAGATAAATAATGCACAATATAAAAGAACCAACCATCATACCCAAAGGATATATTGCCATTCTAACTTGGTCAGAAATTTCGTTATCCAAAACATCAGTATCTTTAGTGAATCTATTTAAAACCCTACCCAAAGGTGAAATATCCATGAATACAACAGGTGCATATAAAATTCTTCTCATAGCTCCAATATTTAGTTTTCTTGATGCAGTAGTACAGAAATAACCAATTAAAACAAACTCCAAGCCCAAAAATATTGTATACAAAAAATTGAATAAAACATAAAGTCCAATATAAAATCCTCTAGAACGATATTTAAATTTATCTTCCATCCAAAATGACAACCAAGTATTTGAAAAATAGTTTGAAAATGTGGATAAAATAATCAATGAAATGAATAAAGGAAAAAATGCAAACTTGAAAATACCAATGCCTAGTGAATAATAATTCTTGTAAATGTCTCTGGAAAATGAATTAACCGCCTTTTCTTCATCACCAACAATTTTAACAATCTTCTCATTAGAATTCTTTATAGGAATATCAATCTTATCATATGATTTGTTAATATTTTTGTTCATATTTTGGTTATCGTTAACATTTTCTTCAGCAACACCTTTAAAAAACTTTTTAACCTTAGAATTTTTTGTTTCAAGCTCATCGAATGTACCAATATCAACTGTACCATCACCATTTAAAAAAATCAATCTATTTGCCTTTTTGACCAAACCAATTTGATGAGTTGCAAGGATAACAGTTTTATTTCCCAAATACTCACAAATACATTTATTGACGATATGTTTTCCAACTCTAGCATCAACCGCACTTAGAACATCGTCCAAATAGATGATATCCTTGTCAGCATAAATACATCTTGCCAAATTAATTCTTGCCTTTTGACCACCAGATAAAGTTATACCTCTTTCGCCGATCTCTGTCATATCACCACCTAAAAATTGATTGAAATCATCTGTAAGGCAACAAACCCCAACAACTTTATTATATTTGTTTTCATCATATGGTAAGCCAAATAATATATTTTCTCTAACGCTATCATTTTTTATCCATGGAAGACCACACAAAATTGAATCACCGGATTTATAAATCTTACCTTTTGTACGTTTCATAAAACCAGATAATGCAGAAAGTAAAGAGGACTTACCAGAACCAATAGAGCCCGCAACGACAACAAATTCACCCTTATAAATTTCCAAATTAACATTTTTTAAAAAATTAGAAGCAGTTTTGTCCATAGTGGATAATATTGAGTCCGATGAAGCAGATATTGAAGTCTTAGAATCAAGTTTAATAATTTGCTTTTCAGTTTTATCTTTCTCATTAAGTTTCTTGTTTTCAAACTCACCTTTTCTTCCTTCTTTCTTGAAATTACCGACCTCATTATCTTCTTTTTTCTGTTCAAAGATTTCCCATTCAAAATCACAATTATCAACTTTGATTGCAAAATTATCACTTTCAACATCCTCAATTTTATACTGTTCGACATTGAGATTATCACAGGAAAGAAATTCTGTAATTCTCAACAAACCAACATTCGCATCCACAGTAGAACTAACCGCCATAGGTAAAATAAAGAATATAGTAGAAATAGCCTCAAATAATGATAACGAAGAAAAAATTGAGCCTGCAGATTTGTTTGGAGACACTTTTGAAACTGTTAAAAAAGCAACCATGGAAGAAATGTTGGGTAAGGCAGTTGTGATGGATAATAAAATGTTTTTAATGGTTTGAATTGACAAGGTATAATCCATTTCTTTATTTCTTGCATCTTCAATACGTTGTCTATAAGATTCTTCCCAACTATAGAATTTAATCATTTTAAAGTTCTTTAAAAATTCTTTTGTTAAGTTAACACGAATATCTGTATATTCAGAAGTATTTTTTCTTAATTTCATCAACAATTTAAAGGAAAAGGCAAGAAAACAAAAAGCCATAACAAAACAAGCTAAACCTGCCAAAGCAGATACACCAAGGTTAACAATCAATAAAGCAATGGAAATAATTAATGGAATAGGAAAACCAACACTGACCATTGCCATAATCATAGCTCTATCAATTCTATTCAAATCTGTACTCATAAAAGAATTAATTTGACCCGAAGGAAATTTGTGAGATCCTTTTGCATCAATAACAAAAGATTTTCCCAATATCTCTCTTGTCAAAATACATCTAACTTTAGCACCCAAAATAGCAGCCCGAAAAAAGGAATAGTTTACAGTAATAGATGAAAAAAACATCAATAAAGAACAACCAATTGCATAACCGACTCCTTTGCCATAATGCTTATCAGATGCAAACTCAATTGATTCAACAAAGTTTGTAAGTTTTTTCAATAATAAGGGAGAAAGAGTGGAAGCAACATCGGAAAGTGTTCTTAATATAATAGCTGCCCAAAAATCAAAAATTAAAGTATCATACAAGGACTTGAAAAGTAACCACCGTGTAATCTTTTTATCATCTGATTTTTTTAAATATTTTTGTAAATTTTGGGAAAATTGTTTATGTAGCTTACCATTTTTTTGATCATTATCCATCTTAAAAAAATCTTTATATTGTAGTGTTCTTTTATAACCGACTAAAAGTAAAGAATTAAGCCACCAAAACATTGACCTTGAAATTAAGTTTACACTGCTTTCTGGATAAACCTTTCTTTCTTCATCTGTTGGAACTGGAGGAACCTTTTTGTTAAATAAGAATGTAAACCATCTCTTTTGAAGCTTTAAATCTTCAGAAATTTGTTTTTCTAATTCATCACTCATTTTGAGTCTGATAATTTGAAAATTTTTATTTTAAATGTTATTTTTAAAATACCGAAGTAAATTTAGTATAAATGTGTAAATAGGTGGATTGGGCAAGACGAAACATTTATATTATGTCAAAAATAATGATCCGGATAACGTTTAAAATTATCCCCGATAATGTATGCATTCGGTGATAAGACTATCGGAGATATGCAAATTTTATCTTAGGTATCACCGAAAATGTATGAGCATAGATATACTGATATCGGTGTTATTCACTTCTCTAATAGTTGTATCACCGAAATGATTATCAAAAAATAATATAATTTTTTTGGTACATCTGCATAATAATAGATTTTGGAACTATCAAAAATAAAATGTATTAGTTTTTAGTAATGTTGCAAAAGTGACAAAGAAAGATTTTTTTCAGCAAATTTTCAATAATCTTCGTTTATTGAAACCTCATTGAAGTTTCTTTATCTATAAAAATAACAGGTTAAAAAATATGGATTCCAATAGCTGCTAAAAAATATTATAAGATCAAGCTAGTGCCACATATTATAATGTAAAAAACATTGTTTCAAAAGATTTATTGAAGACTATTTTAAACATAAATTGAAAAAAAGCAAAACTTTTCCATTCCCATTCCTATTTCAACTACCCTTTTTTGTGATTTTGTATTTATTTTTTTTTCATAAAATCTTATTGAAAATTTATTATGCTAAACATAGTATAATTAAATACATCATTATTTTTTTATAGATCTAATAGAACGCAGTGAATTTCTATAATCTGTATAAAACATTATCACAAAGAGTAATTAAAATTGTTTACCATTGTTTATATACTATATGATATTTAAAAAAAAAATTGATCATAAGAATAAGTACAATTGATAATAAATAGTGATAGTGATAGTGAAAATGAAAATCCAATACCAAAATGTAATAAAAACTATGTTGACAAGATAATTTCAGAATATACACCGAGATTTTCACCTTTCTGTACTTACTTTTAGCATATCAAATATTTTTTATTTTTAAAAATTCATCAGTTTTCAGTCTGTATTTGATCAATCCATAAAATATCACTAATATCACTAATATCAATTCAAATTCTCATCCGGGGTCTGGCATTATATAATTTATTGTTTGTGTTTGTTTGTGGAGTGTTTTTCTGGATATTATGAATTCATTTCTATGATAGAAATATCATATTATCGTGAAAATAATAAAACAATGTATGCAACAACCTATCGTTGCTATTCCATTCAATCAATTAGCAAATATTAACCAAAGATATTGTAGATCATATTTATAATCTGTAGTAAAACTTTGTAAGGAGAGGCTCACTAAAAAAAAAAAAAAAATAACCCTCATTATGAGCACTGCCTCAATTTCACTCGATGTCTCATCCTTTTTCTGGATCGCTGTCATTTGAGAGTCTTCTTCGGTTGATCTCAGGTGAGCAGGAATATAGCAAATTTAGTGTAACCAAAAAAGTGCTCTTAAAGTAAATTTTTTTTTTCATAAAGAGTAATAAATAGATTATTTAAAAAGGTTTTACAAAAATTATGAATAATATTTCCCAAAAATAAAAAGCTTAATTAAAAAACAAAAAAACAAAAATAGATTGCTATCAGGTACCGAATTTAGTTTATACGATAATTAAATAGTATCTTGGAGAACTAGAAAAAAATAAAATACAAAATAAAGCCAGAAGAATATCAGAAAAATAAAAAAAAAGTATCGTGATATTTTCTTCAAATATCCACTGAAACTAAAATACAATTTGAAAAAAAGGAAAAAAAAAGCAAAGAAAACTCAAAAAATAAAGAAAAAAAGCACAAAATAAGATGAAACAAAACAAAATAATATAGGTATCCCCAATGATTCTTCTAGAAGTGGAAAATAAAATAACAAAAATTAGATTCCATCATCTAATATACCCAAAGTGAACCATTTATGATCTAGTGATTCTTTAGCAGTTATTCTCTTAGCCGGATCAAAAACTAACATTTTTTTAATTAGGTCAATATAATAGTACCAAAAAATATAAATGTCCTTGGATGTTGAATCAATTTTAAAATGTTTAATTGATTCTTTACATGACAAATTTAAATTAAATCTGAAACCTATTCTATCCTCAACAATTGATTCAATTGATTGAAGATGTTGAACTTCTTTAATTAGTTTTGAATCTGTTGTCGATTTTGGGAAATTTAACCTTCCAGTTTTTTTAGAGAATGCATTTACAATTGTGGTATCGAATCTACTATTTGAATAATTATTAGTTTTAGTTCGATATAGGTTGAAACACTGTCGTACCATTTCCAAATCAACTGGTTCACCGATTACCTTTTCCATCATTGCTAAATGTTGTTCATTTTCATGAGTTTTAAATAATGCATCACCTGTTACTAATTCAATCAAAATTGAACCAACAGACCAAATATCACATGAAAACGTCCACCCAACACCTAAAATAATTTCAGGTGCTCTATAATGTCTGGTTGAAATTATTGAGGAATGATATTCATCTTGAAAAATTGCTGATCCAAAATCTATCGTATAAATTTTAGGATCTCTTAATATTTTTCTAAAATAAGTTTCATCACTATTTATTTTATGATATGGTTTCTTAAAATAAGAACTATCTTTTATTAAAATATTTTCAGGTTTTAAATCTGTATGAATTAAATTTAAATCATGAATAAATGCAACAGATCTCAATAATTGTTTTGCCATTGCTTGAATATGAGAACCAGGAAATGGTAAAAATTGGTTTTTTTCCATAAAATCATAAAGAGAAATTTTCAATAAATCAGTTACAATACATATATGATTTCTATAATCAAAACATTCTCTCAAATGAATACATTGAAATTTATTGGTTGGATCATGTTTTTTTAACATAGTTAAAACACGCAATTCAATTTTTGAAGCTTCTCTATATTTACGAATTGATTTAATAATTTTGATTGCAACATAAGATTTTGTTTTATTATCATAAGCTTTAACAACTTTACCAAATGTTCCTTGACCTAACAATTTTTTAATTATAAATCTACCATTTGCAAATGATGAATTAGATTTAATAATATAGTAACCATCATCATCATCACAATTTTCATTAGTTTCTTGATTTATATCATTATTATACGTATTTTCATCAATATCAATTAATTGCATATCATTCTTAGATTTAGAGATAAAATTTTCATCATAAGAACTTGTTGCTGATGATTTTGAAGTTGAAGATAATGATTTATTTGAAGATATTGAAGATTTATTACTTTGATTATTGAAAGAAAATTTTCTTAAATTATTATAATTATTGTTCCTTTCAAAATTTTTTTTATTGTTATTCATATAAGTATAATTTGGGGTGTAATGATTAATAAGGGAAGCTTTAACATCTCCAATTTTTAGAGATATTTCATCCATATCTAGAGCAGGTGAATAAGTTAATTTAGCATAAGCTAATTGAGGTAAAGATTTTGTTCTCTTTTTATTTTTATTTGAAGCAATAACATGGTTATTGATTATATTTGATGATGTATTTGATTTTTTCCAAAGTCTATTAACAAAATTAATAGGTGAATTAAAGCTTAAATGCCTTGTTGAAGATGTCCTATTTTTATTATAAAAATAATTTAAATAATTTTCACCATCATCAAGATCATTTATATCATGATTATGATTATTATTATTATTATCATCTTTATTTTCATAATTAAAATCGTAATCATAATCAATATCAATTTCATTTTCATTATTAATAATATTATCGTGATAATTATTAATATATTTATGATTAGAATTTAAATTATTGTTATTGTTATTATTATTGTTATTGTTATTATTATCGTTATTATTATTACTATTATCAACATCAATATCACCATCAATATCAACGACAACATCATTATTATCATCATGATATTGATCATCAAAAATGTCAGCAAATATGTCATTTTCATTATAATTTTGGTTTTCATCATTATTATGAAATAAATTAGAATTATAACGATAAGTATTATCTGTTTCCACCATAGGACAATTATTATTATGATCATCTACATTATCATTATTTATCTTATGATTATCACCATAGATAAGCCTATTTTCTGGATTAATATTGTTAAAGTCATCATTAAAAATATAATCATCATCATCAGAATCTAAATTTATTATTTCATTATTTAAAGAATCTGAATAATGCTGCTTTTTTGGTACCATTTGAGGTCTTGCATTATTTGAAGTAGATGAACCATTTGATAACAGACGCCTTTTTCTACCATAAGATGAGTTTAAACTTGCTGCCATCATATTGAATTAATTTATGAGAGTAACAATGATTTCAATATGTTATTCTATTCTTATTTTTTTCTGTTTTCCTTTCTTTTCAATTTTAAATTGTGGACTGGACACCTTTAATATCTATGAGCCCCTGTAAACGCAGTAATGACTGATGTAAAACGCGAGAACTCCGAAACTACAGCCTAATAATGTCAGTAATGTAAAATAATATTATTGCTTAACTGATAATGTTGATAATAATAGTAAATAATACAGCCATTAATATAAAATATGCAAATCCGTAATCAATAAATTAACTAAAAAAAAAATAAACAATCTGAAAACTCATCACTATTCATTGTACAGTATACATGGCGAGAGCTGAGCACGTTTTTTTTCTTTTTTTTGCCTCCACTTTTCTAAATTAAATTACGTCAGAGGTCGATCGGCGTGCTGTTTTTATTTTTTATTTTTTATTTTTTATTTTTTATTTTGTTAATGAAAATGGCTGATGAGTTTTGTGGCGAAGTAACATGGATCTTTTATCTTTCTTTTGTTATATACCATTCTTTTTCTATTATATTTGTATTTTATAATTATAGTTATAAATATTGGATATCTGATAAAATTGAATAGTATAATATAAAATCTACACAATGACTTCTAATATTACGAATTTTTCAAGTTTATCAAATTTATCGGACTTGTCAAACATACCAAATATTCCATTTCACGATATAAGTGTAAATGAAACACATCCACAATCTAATGATACAATGAAAAATACTGCAGCTGCTGCATTGGCAGTTGTTTCATCATCTTCAAATGATTTAAATAACTTTGATAATAATGATAATAATGATAGTAATGATAATAATGATAATAATGATAGTAATGATAATATCAAAAAAGATAAAATTGAAAAAACTGATAGCAATGATGATGTTGATACTGGTATTACAAATTCTATCAATCAATTTGGTAATAATAACAGTCATAATATTGCTAATAATAATAATAATAATAATAATCAGCAAGAAGTTTTGCATTCTAAAAACACTATTGATAATAATATTGATTCTGAGTTAGATAATGAATATAGGCGATATGTTTGCTCTACTTGTAATCATTCATTTACAAGGAAACATAATTTAAAATCACATTTATTGATTCATACAAATGAAAAACCTTACAAATGTAATCATTGTCCTTCACAATTTAGGAGACAATATGATTTAAAAAGACATGAAAAGACTCATACACGAGAGAAACCATATGTTTGTAAAACATGTGGTAAGCAATTTGCTAGAGCAGATGCATTATTAAGGCATTCTAATTCTAGTTCAGGATGTCAAAATATAGAGGAGAGTGAAGCTGATGTGAATAAATTCAAAAAAAGAAAAATTGATTATAAAATAATAGATGAAGCTTTAAATAATTCAATTTTTAGTACAAATTATGATACTACTAATACTACTACTACTAATAATAATAATAGTATTGTTGGTAATGTTAACGATAATGCCAACGAAAATGATAATAATGATATTGACAATAAACTTTCTAATACTACTAATAATGAAGAAGATGATGACAACAATAATAGTTATGGCAATAATAACAATAATGCCAACACAGATGACCTTTCAAGTGACGAATCGAATTTTTTTGTTCAACAGGCACTCAAAAGAAAACAAGATAATTTTGATTCTATTGAAAAGCGTAATAATCATATTGATAATGATAATTTGAATAAAACTAACGATGATAATGGTGATATTATTATTAACAAAGAGAGCGATATTGAATTTTCAAAAACAAAAACAACTGTAGAAACCAAAGAAGTTGAAATACCCAGAGATGTTGAACATATTCATAATGAGTCTGATAATAAAATATTGAATAATAATAATAATAATAATAATAATAGTAATAATAATAATAATAATAATAATAATAATAATAATAATAATAATAATAATAATAATAGTAATAATAATAATAATAATAATAATAATAATAATAATAATAATAATAATAATAATAATAATAATAATAATAATGATAATAATAATAATAATAATAACACAGATATGACAGCATTACCTATGGTAAATTTATCATTAATATCAGGTTTATTAACAGATATATTGTCAAACAGTTCATATAATTCATCACCTATACCTTCTCTTCAATTATCTGATTATCAGTTTTCTGTGTTATCATCACTTTTAGAAACTCTCCAAAATTTAGATTTGCGAGTTCGTCGATTAGAAAATAGGCTAGATCAACTCACAGGAAAGAATGATTCTCATTAAATCACACAGGACCTTTTAATCTTACATTATTTTAATCTTTTCTTTATTAATGACATTATAAATAAATAAATATATACATATATATATGTATGTAAGTCGTGTTTACGAGGTACCATACCCATATTATTATTTTCTTTTATTTTATTTTATCTATATTTATATTATATACATGACGATTTGAAAGGATAGATT
>JAJMES010000303.1:0-11688 GCA_030574275.1 Pichia sporocuriosa
GAATTGCATTCTTTTTTATACCTATTCCAGGTGGTGCAAGTGTTGCAGCTGGTTTGTTTGCTGCATATAATGTTGCCGGGTGTCTGTTAAAATGGGGTAGTTTTGACTACGCAGCCCATTTGGGTGGTATGTGGGTAGGTTTCCTCTGGGGATTATTTCTCAAATGGAAAGTAGAGCGTGAAGAGGAAGAAAGGCGTGCTAGATTGAGACGTTTTGGTTTCTGAAGATAACAGCAGCGAGTCACAGTGGAAGGGATTTTCTGTCTATGATTTCTCTTTTTTTTTCGTTGTGGTGGTGGTTGTTATTGTTGTTATTTGTATATAGTTTCTTATATAGTAGCGTATATATAACTTTTTAGATTGATAGAATAAGATCATTTATTGGGAGAAAAAGAAAAATGCCATTTTCACATCATTCACATTCTGGAAGTTATTGTAAACATGCACACGATACATTGGAATCAGTTATCAAAACAGCACAAGAGAAAGAATTTCAAACATTTTGTTTGACAGAACATGTTCCAAGATTGAATGAAGAATACCTGTATCCAGAAGAAAGAGATTTGAATATGACACCAACATCTTTAATGGATCAATTCAAAGATTATGTAAAAAATGCCAGGAAATATCAAAAGGAGCTTAATAATAATGCTGATAACAAGACGAAATTATTAGTTGGTTTTGAAAGTGAAGGTGGTATTAATGATGAACATTTGGATATGTGTATCAAATTACGTGATGAAATTGATGCTGATGTTGTTGTTGGAAGTGTACATCATATCAATGGTACAGATATTGATTTTGATCAAGAGACCTGGAACAAGGCTGTTGATGAATGTGATGGTATTCGTGGATTATACAGGGAATATTTTAAATTATTAAACAATATGATTTTTAAATTGAAACCTTCAATAGTTGCACATTTTGATCTGATTAGACTGTTTGCAGTTACAGAAATTGAAATTGAAGATGTTCAAAATGGTGAAATTAAATTTGAAAAGGTAAAGGTAACACAAGAGGAAAATTTAGGTATTAAATTGAGCGAAGATTGGCCAGAAGTTTGGGAACTTATTAAAGATTCTATTGATTTAATTGTCAAATATAATTTAACAGTAGAATTAAATTCAGCTGCAATAAGAAAAGGTTGGGATACGCCATATCCGAAGGAAGATATTATGAATTTAATGATTTCAAAAGGAGTTAAGTTTGTATTAAGTGATGATTCACATGGTGATGATCAGGTTGGTTTAAATTATCATATTGTTTTGTCTTATATCAAAAGGATGAATATTAATGAAATTTGGTATTACGATCTTGAAGATGTGGGGAATTTAGAGGTTCGAAATGGGAAAGGTTCTGTGGTTCTGAAACCAATTAGTACTACGGATCTTGCCAAAAATAATTTTTGGAAAGTCAACTATCCGGGAAAGAATGTTGTGTAAAACTTGTTTATGTATAGCTTGTATATGAGAAGAATAAATCGTTTCAACTGTGCAATTGTAACAGCACCTTATTTAACATGAAAAGCCATCAAATTATGTATTACTAGAGTGTTTAATAATTTGATTGTGTTAAAACTACTGCTGTGTAAGTCTCATTATTAAGATGATTAGTAAATGCAGAGGATTATACTAATGGCGTATTAACCCTCCAAACAAATTAGAATCTCATCAAATGGAAACAGAAACCATTCATAGACAATAGTCGCGCCGATCGACGTGTGGGGATTCTCTATAGTATAAAAATAACTACGGCTAATTTGATTTATCTTGCTAATGAAAACACTATAGAGACTATGATTAAACAATTAAAAAAATATTTATGTTTTCTTCTTGAAAATACTGAAATTTGTCCATAATTATTTTTTTAAAAAAAAAAGCAGATTCAACAGTTGAATTGCAGTTACTAATTATAATTTGTGGGGGGCCCTTAAATTTGATAATTTTACAAAAAGTTTCCTTTTTTCATTTTTTTTATTCAAAAGACAAGATTTTCAATAAAAGCTTTTAGAATTTTTGACTAATAAGTAAATAGTCGAATGTTTGTTTTGTTCTTGAAGTAATAAGAGCAGACAAATGATTTGGAACCATAACAAATACAGTGTCGTGGTGCGACGTATGCTTAGTCGCGATCGATACATGGTTAATAAAAATTAATTACTTTCTTTGAATTAATGACTATACTTTACTATATACTATATTATATATTATATATTATAACCGATCATAATATCAATTGCTTGCAGTATCGATTTCAGCAATTGGAGATTCTGAAGCGGTAGTAGTAGAATCAGCAACATCAGTTTGGTCTTGTTGAGCTTTCTTTTCTCTAGCTTCCTTAGCTTCTAATTTTTGTTGATGAAATGCCATAATAACAGGTGGAGCATTTACTCTTTTACCACGCTTTGAAATTAAATTTTGTACAATTGATTGTAAATTTGAAATATTTTCATTCCAAGATTCTAATAAATTATTAATTTCATTCCAATTAATTAAATCGGTATTTGATGATAATGATGGTGCTGAATAATTAATTGAATTTAAGATTAAACAACTTGTAGATTGAGAAAGTTTGGCAACTATTAAATTTTCAGAGATTAAGTCAATCAATTTTAATTCAATTTCATCTATTGGGATATTTAATTCATTTGAGATTGTACTATAAGGGAAAACATTTGAATTTGAATTTGAATTTGCTAAATAGTTGAGAATTGATAAAGATTTAAATGATGATGTTAAGAGTGCAAAGTTAATCTTATCCGCAAAATGATTTTCAAATTCAGATTTTGAAATAATGAAATTTTTGTAGTCACCTAAAATGTAAAGATTTAATAATTTTACCAAATTTGAATCATTAATTGATTCAAATTTAGATTTTAAAGATGATATATCATATAATGAATTTGAATTTAAAATATATGTGAAAAAAGTTATTAAAACTTCAGAATTTAATTGAAATTTATTATTGTTTATTAAATTTTTCATGAAATTGATTGATTTTAATTCATCTTCAGAGTAATATTGAACAAAGATAAAACATGCAACCTCAGAAATTTTATCAATTGACACGTTTTCAATTTGTGAAACCCAAGATTCGAAATTTTTAGCGATATTTGAAATAGTACCTAAAATATTATCCTTTTTAATAATATTAGTGATTGAAAAAAGACATTCAAATCTTGAAGTTGATGAGACGGGTAGTGAATTAAAGATATTTGTCAATGAAATAATTAACAGTTCAGAAGGTATTTCTAAATTTTCAATATCTGAATTGTTGCTACTGTTTGGATCAATATTTGAAATTAAGTTTGATAATAAATTATTTTTATCATTTTCGTCTTCAATAAGGTTAATTATGTGAATGTAAAGATTAACAGTTGGTTCAAATGATTTCTTGGAGAATTTTCTCAAAAAGAAAGGTTGGACTTGTAAAAGTTGATTGATGATTTCAGCCGAATTATTTTCATCAAGTAGTTTTTGAAATAGTGGTTGGTAATAGTGTTCTTCAGATTTGTGTTCTAAATCGAGAATAGCAGCTAACTCAATAATTGAGAAGTGCAAATCATTATCAATAACAATAGTAAACGCCATAGCCAACAAATGTAGTTATTAGTATTACTGTTGATTCTACTTAATATCGAACAAACACTACGATTCCAAGACAACCTAAATACACACTTCAATTTCCATCACCAATCGCCAATTTTCACCATTCAAAAAAAAAAAAAAAACTGAAAATTTTTTTGGTGAGCGAAAAAATAAAAAAAAAAAAAAAAAAAAAAAAAAAGATTACGTAACACAACTAATTTAGTTACCCGGGTATCAAAAATTGTCTATTTTGTTTGTCCGTTGAAGTTTTGGAGCATTAGTCAAGAGAAGGAGGAAGAGGAAAAGAGGTACAATAATAAAGGAGGTTTAGTTTAGATTTGAAATTGGTTGAAGGTCAATTACAAGAAGCATGCAGTTACCAGATGCTAAATATATATCACAAGATACCAAACATTTGTTTTCGCTAGATGGTATCCAGAAACAAGACTTGACTTCTGACGGTAAAACAACTGGTCCTTCTCCATATTTGATTGAATCTACAAATGGCACCTACGATGATAGGGATAAACCTGCACCTTTGAATTTAGATTCAGAAATGGGTGTGTTGAGAGGGTATGTTACACGTTTGCAAGATGATATAAATGTGTATTTGACTGAAAGGATTAAGTCATCAGAACATGGCGTAGTTGAAGAACAGGACGACGAGGAAGAAGAAGATGATGAAGAAGATGATGAAGAGGACGGTGAAGAGTAAGCAGAGGATGCTTAAAACCTTATTTACTTAATATATAACTCTTTTCTAGTCGATTCAGTAATTAAATTTATTCAACATGTTTTTTTCATATGAGATTTGTCAGCGTGGTGAAATGAAATAAAAATATCGTTTGGACCTATTTCTCCACATGTCATTTATTTTTTCTTTTTTTTTATTTTTGCTGCCCACTGTGTCTGGTCTTATCTTATACTTTGACAGGATGTTTGCAACGGTGAAACCAAAGCTTATCACAAGTTTGGCTACTACATTCAAAAGATTCATTTCCATACCTAATAACATCCCCTACAAAGGATTGATAAAATTGGATGGATCTAAATTCTTACAAATTTCAGGTCAAGATGCATCGCTTTTCATTAATGGTTTAACAACGATTAAAATTATACCCAAACATGTAAAGAAAAATCAGACAACAATTTCAGCTGCTGATTTGAATAATGAAAATATTGTTAAATCAATTGATTTATCACACGAAGAAATTTCCTCTTCTAATTGGGGTATTTTAAACGAATCTGAAGAATTTGATCCAGAAGATATGAATGAACTTGAAATGCGCTTAGGTATTAGACGAGATGGGAGATATGGTTTAATACTCAGAGCTAATGGTCGTATATTTAGTGATGTATTTATTTATCCATCTCCATTTATGTTTAATACTAATAACAACAATAACAACAATAATCCAACTTATTTAATTGAAATTTTGAATAAAGATCAATTTAAGCCGATTCAAATGATGCTTAAATTACATAAATTACGTTCAAAAGTTGATATAAAGGAAGTTAATTTAAATTCCTGGTTTTACTACAATGATTCAACTGAGGGTAAAAAAGTATATGATGTATTAATTGATAAATATTTTTCAAATTTCAAATCTAAAAATTCAAAAACATCTCAAAAATTAGCATATGATTTTATAAATGATGATATTTTGATAAATTCAAATGTTGATAAAGATGCATTATATGGTTTCGCAATTGATCAAAGATCAGATTATTTTGGTATTAGAATTTTAATGGATGAGAATTCTACAATTGATAAATTCTTAACTATTAATGATAATAATATTGAAAATTTACCTTCTGAAGCTTATATTACTCGACGTATTGAGCATGGTATTGTAGAAAATTCTGATTTTCAAAAAACAGCTGCATTACCATTTGAATCTAATGTTGATTGGATGCGTGGTATAAACTACGAGAAAGGTTGCTATATGGGTCAAGAGTTAACTATACGTACATGGTCTGGTAATGGTACAGTACGTCGTGTTTTGCCTATTATTTTTGACGAACCAATTGAAAATATTGATGATGCATTTACAAAATTGGAATTAAGGGTTGTTGAAAATGAAAATTCTAATAACTCTTCTTCCATTGATGATAAAAATGGAGATCAACCTGTATATAATCCATTTGGCTCAAAAGATTCAACATCGAAGTCTGTTCGTTCACGAAAGGATATTGGAAAAGTTGGTGACGTTTTAGTACACAATGGACTTCGGGGTTTAGCAAGAGTTGAAAAGCGTTACTTTGATTGGGACTCCGAGTTATCAAAGAAAGTCAAGGTTGTTTACAATAATAAAGAATATATTGCAACTATTGATACAAGCATGTGGAATTAAGTTTTTACTTTTTTTTTTTATTTTAGAATATTATTGTTTTTGTTTCTATATAATTGTTAAAGACCACGGGATATTCGTAATTCTTCTAATCTGGCATTTTCTTCACGCAAATAGGAAATATAGTCTGCAGTTTTACTCAACACTGCATATTCTGATCTGCTTTCATTACTATCCAATTGTGGAACAAGTTCTACCAACTTATCAAATGAAGACCGAATCTGTGCACGCCTACGATTTTCTGATAAAATATGATTTGTCTTTTTCTGTTCTAGTGATAATCCAGTGACCAACGGCCTTCTTTTATTCGAATTTTCATCACGAGTTCCTTCAACTACTGAATTATGATCTTCCAAATCATGTTCCTTATTATTATTATCCTTATTAGGTGCAATTTTCACATGGTTGGAAGATGTATCATCAATGCCATCCCCACTATCAATCTCAGGAGTTTCATAACCAAGAAGAGGTTTTGTTAACTGATGTTCCATGTTCCTTCAAGATATTTCCCTGTTAATGTTCTTTATCTGATATGGCATACCCCTTTTCTGGTATCAACCAGATACAGCTAACAGACAATATTCAAATCAATAGGAAATGAACCATGCACGTTCAGGCCGATCGTCTCATTGATGCTCGGAGCTTTTTTTTTTCTTTTTTTTTTTCAAAGCCACAAACTTTTATTGTCATTATGTATTGTTATTGTTGTTGTTGTTGCTGTTTGATTATGATGCTGATCGTTTTTGACTGTTGATTTCAATTTGCTGCAGGGATATTAACAAGAAAAAAATCATGCCTGTTGATATGGATGCATTATCGTCAAGAGTTTCAGCCCTGACCATTTTACCGGTTATCACAATTGTGTATTTAGGGATAACGATTTTATTATCGGCAATAACTTCATACGTTCGTACACAATCTTACAAATCACTCATAAAATCCAACCCACAGTTATTATTTGACGATATTATTATTCCATCACTTCAATTGGTTCCATCTCATTTCATATTTCATCCATGGACTCTTTGGACATCAACATTTGTTGAAACATCACCATTTCAATTTATTTTCGGTTTGTTTATTATATATTTTGGATTGACATTTTTGGAATCTCAATGGAATCCTAGTTCAATTTCTGATGATTCACTTAATAACATTGGTCAATATTGGAATTCTCAACAGCCAATTTCTGAAACTTTAAAATTCACAACAATTGTAGTGATCATATCGAATTTTGTTTGTACAGTTTTAGTCACAATGGGTAATATGATATATGGCTCAACTGAAAATTTAAATTTACCATTGCAATATGGTTTATTTATTTTAATACTACCATTATCAGTAGTTGCTAAACAATTAACACCAGAAACAAACATTAAGATTTTAACTTTATTTAAATTTCGTTTAAAGCGTTTACCATTTATATTGATTACAATGTCGATTATTTTTTCAATTGTTAAAAGATCAGCCTCACCATTTTTACCTGCGTTTATTTCATTTATAACATCATGGTGTTATCTTCGTTATATTCAAATTTCACCTGTTATAAATTACTCTGAAATTTTACCATCTCCAGCTGTACAATCAAAAAACACCGTGTCAAGGGGTGATCCATCTGATACTTTTGCTTTTGTTGAATTTTTTCCTGATTTAGTAAAACCTTATGCCAAACCGATCTTAGAAGGTTTATATCAATTATCTGTATTATTAGGTTTAGTTCGTTCTTGGAATGACGAAGAAGTGGATATGGGTAATTTAAGGAACAAGTTAAGAGCTTCTGATAACAATAGTGGTGCTCCCAATACCAACGCTGATGAAAGGAGAAGACAGGTTGCCTTAAAAGTTTTAGAACAAAGTGTCGAACGCAAAGACCAAGCCTAGAAAAGATGAATTTATTAATTTTAGTTTTAATTTTTTTTTCTATACAAACTATCAGATACTTAAATAACTTTGTTTTGAACCACAGATAAATTTCCCTATTTAGTTGTTTATCATTCTTATTACTTAATATTTTCTTTTTAGCTTCTTTTTTTTTTTCTTCTTTTTTTTTCAAACTATTTGTTGAGTTTTTTCCCAATAAGGACCTAATAAACTTTCACAATCTCCATCTTCCTTACAATCGGCCAAACTAACCACCAAATCATCATTTTGATAAATTTGTTCCAAATTCGTTGAATCTTTTGCCTTTTCAGGTGCAATTCCAGTAATTGTTCTGGGTGGAATAATTGCAGTCTTTGATAAAAGTACGGGATGCCATTGTAAAATATGAGCTAAAGCATTATTTTCTTCCTTACGGAAAGATGGATATTTTCTAAATAATGGATCCATCCATAATTCTAAAATTGCACGGCCTGTTAAATCATTTTTAATTATGAAATTATCAGTGTTTAAATTTCTTTCAGTTTGAGTCAATATTAAACTGACATCACTTGGTAAAATATTTGAATAAGTTTTAACAGCTCCATCAGGTGGTAATAATGGTTGATTTCTTAAAATGATTGGATCTAATGCAGTTTGTTTCAAAATATAATTATTTAAACTAATATCATCACGCATAATTAAAGAATTTTCACCAACATACCAAAACCATTTAGCATTAGGGAAAGCATACATTGCTTCTCTTAAAACGAAAACTCTTGCCCATCTATCAGGGTCATTTTTATGCTCTTGAAAAATTGGTGTGAATTCTTGGGCCCACCTAGAATAAACACCATAACCATTTTTATGGGCATAATCTACACGATTTTGAATAATCCTAACTAAATATGTTGGATCCAAATTTTCAAAATTAATTGATGTAACTAAAACAATTTCAGGTTTTTCATTACCACCATAAATTCTATGTCCATTATTTTTGAAATTTTTAATTGTATCAACATAAGCAGAAAGAGAATTTGAATCAGAAGTTTTATCTGATGCACTAGATGATAAATCTTCAAAATAATCAGGTGAATATGAATATAACTTTCTATTTGAACCATCTTGAGTAAATTCAACTTTGAATAATTTATCTAATCCCAATTCTTTTAAATATGGAGCTTCTTGAATAGGTGGGAAGATATATTTATTCTTTTCAAGAATAGAAATTTTAGATGTTGTTATACCATGTTCGTATTTTGAACCTAAAAATTTTGAATCAGAGAAAACTGAAATTGATGATGGTGCATTATTTGATGGTAAAAAATAAGTAAATAGTGAAAGAATTAAAGATATTATTGGAGTTAATACATTTGGAATCAAATTACCAGTTAAAACAAAGTGAATCAAAAAGAGCAAAACTAAAATTGGAACATATGTACGAGTTGTAGAAGAGGATGAAATGGGGAAATTCTTTTTTAATGACAATGGTAATATTGCTGATTGTTTCTTACGTGCCTTCAAATCAGTATTGCGGATCATCTTGTCGTTATTGGTTGGAACCATTCAATCCTAACTTATAAAAAATGGCAAAAATACAGCAATAATACATTGAACTTCTATCTTATTATTCAAACGGTAAACATGGTACACGAGCTGATCGCGATTGCTGTGCAACTTTCCATATTTGTGGTTGATCGATTCGTGTGGAAATTTAAATTTTCTCTTTTTAGCCTTTTCTTGATAGCATTTTTAGTTCTATTAATTCCCCCTTTTTTAGTTTCTTTTTCAAATGATTTTTAGTATTGGCTTTAGAATAATATAGATTAGAGTTGCAAAAGCAAGAAAATCAGAAAAAAAAAGGGAAAAGAAAAAGATTTATTCAATTGCACCAGCGGGAACGTAAACGGAAATTAGAATAATAATAATAATCATAATAATAATAAAAACAGAAATTATAGATTAAAACTAGTAATGTCAGATATAACACAGTTAATGCACGAAATGCAAGTTCAACTTTGTCAGCATCAAGTAGAACTTCAAAAAACTTTAGCAGCTATTGATTCAGTAAGCAGGAACAATGCAGTTATTGAAAAATCAATGAAAGATATTAAAAGTACGGGTAATGATAGTGTATGGGAAGCTGTTGGGCGTTCTTTTGTGAAAACTAGTGTTTCAGATTATGAATTGAAGATGAAGAATCAAATTAGGGATAATATTGATACTATGAATAGTTTGAATAAGAAGAAACATTATTTAGAGACATCGATTAAAAACACAGTGGAAAGTTTGAAAAAGGTTATGGCAAATAAAGCATAAATAAATAAACACTAAAAGGACACGAATAAAGTATATATGTATATATTTAAATATAATTTAACATTATACAGCACTATAACCACCTCTGGAGCTATTTGTATTACCAGTAATCTTATTTATAACTTCAATTATTAGACGTGGAATATTTGAAAAACTTTCAACTACGGTATCAGTCAATTCATTAAAAAAATCACCAGAGCTACCCATTGTACTAGTATTAAACCAAGCTTGAGCTACAAGATAACCTGCAAACACAACTATAATAATAAGGAAAAACATTGTAAAGAATCCCATACCATCATTGTTAGAAGGATTTGAATCATTATTATCATTATCGCTATTATCATTATTATCATTATCATGACTAGGATTAGTTGAAGAACAAAATTGTTTATTCTTCCATATTAAATTAATATTATCTTGTATTAAAATTGTATTATCTTTCCATTCAATAATTTCAGTATCTGAATCAGTACATTGGAAATTAATTGATAAATCAATTTTATAATCACCATATGCAATATTATACCAATTAGCTATTATACCTCTATCAGTTGTAATATTATAAGAAATATCTTGTTCCGATACACTCAATAATTGAATAGTTTTCTCATCATTTGAATCAGAATTAGTTGTAGTTATACCACAAATAGTTGAATCATCTGGACAACCGTTACCAATTTTACCTGCATCTGATGAACCTTTTTTCATTAATAAATACCATGTTGAAGTTATAATTGATGGTGGTAAATTGTGTTGTATTGATGATTGATGAACGCCTAGTATATCATTATTTAACTTTAAAGTAGAAAATGGGGATTTGGAAATATCAAAGGCAATTACCGAAAGAACATTAAAAAACAAAAATATCAAACACAGTTTATTCATTCTTTCTCGCCTTGTAATTAATTGATTGATTGATGACATCAATTTTATAATTTTATTAGAATAACAATCAATATATTGCTTCTCCCCTATTCTTATATTGCTTACAATCGCTGTGTGCAAAAAGAGAATAATTTACAAAATCGATTACATAATATCAAAAAAAAAGGTTAAGGCCACTGTAATATGCACAGCGTCGATAGTCGCTACAAGCTGTAGTTGCCTATTCCGCCAATATGCTGCTATTTCTCCAGAGGTACTTCCATAAATGGTAAGTATGCCGAGATGTTTGGAAGCATTGGTAAGCCGGGTAATAATTATACTTAACAAAGCTCAGTTATGAATAGAATCGGTATCTTTTAATACTTTATCGAATAGTAAATCATTAAATATTTGTATATAATATATTTAATATATATAATATATAATATATATATATTAAACGTAGATAACAATGAATTTTAGGTTATTAATAACTGATGAGCACAACATGTTTAACCTGTAACTTATAAACCGCCTATAGTATCAAGAAATCAATTTTGAAACCCTCATTTTTTTTCTTTTTCTTTTTTTCTATTTTTTTTTTTTAATAGAATTTTTCATTTGTAGTGAGGGAAAAGAGAAAAACAATTTTTTTATTTTCGGGGTATAAAAGGAGAGTAATTCCCAGTCCTTGAAGAGAGTGGTTGA
>JAJMES010000303.1:11788-31340 GCA_030574275.1 Pichia sporocuriosa
ATTTATCATTACAGTTTTGACTACGATTCTTAGCAATCTAGTCATCTGGATATTTTACGAACCAAATCATTCATTTTTTATTCCTTTTTTCAACTGGCAAATAAAGGAGCGATGATCTTTATCTTATAATGTGTACTTCTTCGGAATTGACATTGTAAGATGGGAATGGGTGGCTGTCTGACAAGTATTACTTGTGACCGTTGGAGTAAATCGACCGTTAACATTTGACTGTTTGTTTTGTCCTTTGTTTCCTAATGTAGTTTGTATATTGTAATATCTTTTATATCTATCCTTTCTAGTCGTACTGCTGCTATGTTCCTTTTTACTTTTTAACGGTTATTCACACGAGAAAAATTGTTACAGTTCCCATACTTCTGATCAAACAAATTATCTTTACCTTCAGCAAAGCATGTAAAAAAAACTTTTTTATTGATACAATCACGTGATGCAAATAGATCACGTGCCAAAATCTGTCAATTTTTACCAAAACAGATTACATAATAAGAAGTGACTGTCTTTTTATGTATCACTCTGAAACATTTAAAAAAACACAAAATATACACCCTCGCACCTC
The DNA here is from genome assembly GCA_030574275.1 of Pichia sporocuriosa. Lineage (NCBI taxonomy): Eukaryota > Fungi > Ascomycota > Pichiomycetes > Pichiales > Pichiaceae > Pichia > Pichia sporocuriosa. The sequence continues at coordinate 12,363 of JAJMES010000303.1, forward strand.
ACACACTGCGCGGTGTACAGGTTTTCATATAATAACAATTTTTTTTCTATGGGAAAAACGAAAAAAAAAAATAAGAAAAAAAAAAAATGAAAATAATAAGAAAAATTAATTAATTTTACTTTTCCACGGCCACCCCCCAAACCTCCAATGCTCGCTCCAACTGGCATTCTCAGTTAGTGAGAGAGTTCCCACAGAGTCGCAAATTTTTCAAACTGATTCTACACCACTCTGATATAATACTGTTTTTAACTTTAATCTATACTTTTTGACCTTAATACCTTAGAGATTTTAACGTTTTATACTCATTAATCAGATCAACAATGGCTAGATACGCAGCAGTTCCATCAAACCCAGCAAAATCTGCTTCTGCAAGAGGTTCTTACTTAAGAGTTTCTTTCAAGAACACCAGAGAAACCGCTCAAGCTGTTAACGGTTGGAAACTTGAAAAGGCACAAAAGTACTTAGAACAAGTTCTTGACCACGAAAGAGCTATTCCTTTCAGAAGATTCAACCACTCTATTGGTAGAACCGCTCAAGGTAAGGAATTCGGTGTCACCAAGGCAAGATGGCCAGAAAAGTCAGTTAAATTCATTCAAGGTTTATTAACTAACGCTCAAGCTAACGCTGAAGTATGTATTATTAATTTAATTATTTTATGATTTTACATTTGTTTCAATATGTGCATTTAACAATTTGATTTATGACTTATGATATATGCATCGAATTTATATACATTTGAATTATAATTATTATTACTATCATTATTATATTATTATTATTGTATGATTGTCATTACTATTACTATTGTTATTACTGTGATTTATTTTTATCAAATGTTGAATAATTAAAAAATATCAGATATTAAAACATCAATATTTTTAAATAATAAGAAGATTTTTTTTTATTTTTAATTGAATAATCAATAGTTAAAACATTTATTTTACTATTTAGAAGAAAAACAACTTGGATTCTCTTTATACATTTTGCAAAAAAAATAACTAAAAATTGCTATATCAATAAGGTCAAGACATCAAATTTTAATTCATCAATCTAAATCATAGACAATATACTAACATATTCACTTTTTTTTCTTTTATTATTTTATTATTTTTATTATTACAGGCAAAGGGTTTAGATGCATCAAAATTAGTCATTTCTCACATCCAAGTTAACCAAGCACCAAAGATGAGAAGAAGAACTTTCAGAGCTCACGGTAGAATCAATGCTTACCAATCCTCTCCATCCCACATTGAAATCATTGTTACTGAAGAAGAAGAAGCTGTTGCAAAGGCTGCTGACAACAAAAAGGTTGCTTACAATGCAAGACAAAGAGGTAGACTCTCTTCTCAAAAGAGATTAACTGCTGCTTAATTTTGACATTGTCGTGTATGGTTTTTTTCTTTCCTCTTCTATATATATAAAACTGTTTAACTAAACTCAGGATTTAATATATTATACATCCTAATATTAATTTTGGATCATCGAATGTTGTATTGTAGTTGTCATAGTTTTTTTTTTTTTTTTCTTTCTTTTTGGTATTTAAACTACAAATTTTACACATGCTATATACCTTTTCTCCGCTTACTACTGTTACCCTCCACATTTATTTCGTCTTCATAGATTCGTTTGTTAGTAATAATTTCCTTTAAATTTTCAATCCTAAACCCATGTTTAACTGCATTCGATAGAATCTCAAATTGATTTATGACTTTCCGTGTGCACCATACCCTAACTGATAAAAATCCATAAAGATCAGCATTTGGTGATTGACTTTTTAACATTTCATAACTTTTTAATAAATCTTTCAACTTTAATGACTGGCAAAAAATTGAATCTGATTCAATAGTAAAATTTAACAGATCCCCAAATGTTAAATGTATATTGATATCTGGATTGGTAATTTTCTGCTTTATTTTTCCAAATATTTCACTGAATGTCAAATTAATACAGTCTTCAAATCTATCAAACAACGAGTCAAATTCCAGGTATAATTCATCTTCTTTGCAATTCGGTGGATAAAGCTTCATAAAATCAAAATCAACCTTAATTTCTTCATTTAACCAAACATTAGCTAAACTTTTGTCTCCATCTGACATCAAATCACAAAAATCAAGATACACCGGAATTTTTCCTGAAATTTCTTCATTATCAAAATTTGTTTCATCAAACTCGTCGTATTCACTGGTAACCATTGCAATTGACTTCTTATCTAAATCTGTCACATTAGTAGCCTCAGTTTCACTGTTGTATTCAATTAATTTATCATCATCATCATCATCATCGTCTTCTCCTGACACCCCATCGTTTTCTTCATCGTCAACATAATTGCCCTTATCATAATCAGTTTTCTCTTGTAATATTTCAGGCGCAGAAAGTTCTTCAATATATTCAGGTTCACTGAAATCGTCAAAATCGCCGATATTATCCTCTACTCCATCTATTTCATTTTCTCCTTCATGAAATATTCCTTCCTCCACCTCTTCACTTAATTCGTCCTCTCCTCCAAAATCCTTTTTGAACTCCTCTTCAAACTGCATTTCATATTTCTTCTCCATTTCTTCAATATCGTTTACTTTTTCATCGCCCTCATCTACGTTGACCTCCAAAATTCCCTCGTACCTCTGTTCTGAAATACTCTGTCCCTCCGCCTCCTGCCATCCAAGCCCATATTCATCTTCGTCACTTTCATACTCCAAATGTTCTTCTAAAGTTTCATTTGCAGATGGATCAATCGCCATATTTATTCGTTTAGTTTGTTATTTATTTAGTTAGTTATTTATTTAGTTATTTATTTATTTATCTTTTGATTTGTGTATATTTAAATTTGTTTCTAGTTGATGTCTTAGTGTTTATTATTCATTCATCCATCTATTGCTCAAGCGTTCTCTTTTGTATCCCTTTAACAAAGATTTCAACACTCACTCAATCTTGTTTTTTTTTAAAAAAAAATCAATTACTTTGACAAATTCAAATACGTACCTGTTAATTGCACTAATGCTGTTCTAAAAACTCAACAGTTGAAATGAATTTATTATTAATAACACTTGACTACTTTTTTTCAAATTCTCTTATTTATTAACATGTTCTGCTAAATCCGTTGTCAAAGCACGCGCCATCATGAAAATCACAACAAATGTTGCTACTTCAGGAAGTTTGCCATCCAAACCTCATCTTGGTGATGATGCTTTTTATTGTAGTTTTTCTACTGGAGCAAATAGAAGTTACACAGTTTTACTGAATAATTTGTATAAGGATGTACACATCCATATTGCATACGTCACAAGAAGAAAACTTTTTGCATGGTATGTTAAACCCACCTGTATTTTCAACACATAAGAGTTCTATAAACGTTCTAACCTGAATGTATTTTCCTTTTCATGTGCAATCATATAGATGAACAATTAATTGAAACTCCTAGAGATGAGCTTTTTGTTTCCGAAAATTTGGAAGAAAATTCGTCATATATGCACAAAGTAACTGGTAATTCACATGCAAGTAGATTTTTAAAACCCATTGCCACTCAAGAACAGAGGAAACCAAAGAGTGGATGCTTTCCTATTACAAAAATTCCTGAAAAGTTTTGGTCCATTTTTCCCTTTCAATACTTTAATATAATGCAATCGGAATCTTTTCATGCAATTTATAATACAAACGATAATTGTGTTATTTCAAGCCCAACTGGATCGGGTAAAACGGTTCTTTTTGAACTTTCAATTATAAAAATTTTGCATCAAAAAAGTATTCCTAATCAAACAAATTTATATTTAAATTCAAAAATAATTTATATGGCACCCACCAAAGCGTTATGTAAAGAACGTTACGATGATTGGTGCACGAAATTTCAACCATTGAACTTTACAGTAGGAATACTTACGGGTGATTCATCGTTATTTGATGCAGATTCAATCAGAAAGTCTGATATAATTATATGTACACCAGAAAAATGGGACGGTTTGACACGGCGTTGGACCGATTATAGGAAATTATTCGATTTAATAACACTTTTATTAGTTGATGAAATCCATTTTCTTCGGGATAAACGTGGAACAAGTCTAGAAGTGGTTATAACTAGAATGATGTCGATGACCTCTAACTTAAGAATTATAGCACTAAGTGCAACTGTTCCAAACATTGAAGATGTTTCAAAGTGGCTTAAAAATCCATTCAATGAAGCTAAACTGAAAGAAACTCAGACTTTGATTTATGATGATACATACCGTGCTGTATCTTTGAAAAAAACAGTTTATGGGTATAAAACAGCAGGCACTGATAATCCGTACAAATTTGACATGTTTTTAAATGGGAAAGTTTCTGAAATTATAAAACTGCATTCAAAAGAGAAGCCAGTTTTGATTTTTTGTCCAACCAGAAACAGCACAATCAATACTGCAAGGTATTTATTAAAGCAGATGTCATTTATTTGTACTTCTAGCTTTTCAATCCCATCAGAAATAGGGAAAGATTTGCGTGATATGATTTTAGCTGGAATTGCATATCATCATGCTGGTTTAAGTTTAATAGAAAGAAAATTTGTAGAAGATAATTTCAAAAAAGGAAATATTAAGGTTTTGACTTCAACAACTACACTTGCAGTCGGTGTCAATTTGCCTGCTTATCTTGTTATAATTAAAGGTACAAAAATTTGGAAAAATAATGAGTTAGAAGAATATAGTGAGTTAGACTTGATGCAAATGATGGGTCGTGCCGGTAGACCGCAATTTGAAAAAGAAGGGGAGTGCGTTATCCTGACAGATTATACTAAAAAAGATAGATACACCAGACTAATTAGAGGTTCCGAAAAATTAGAAAGTTCCTTGATTTTTAATATTTGCGAACATATTATAGCTGAAGTTACCTTGAATACTATTAGATCATTGGAGACAGCTTTTATTTGGCTTCAGTCCACCTTTTTTTTCCAAAGATATTTGCAAAATCCCACCGCATATCCTGTGATCTCTACAAAAACAAACTCGAAGCAGACCTTAGAAGTTCAAATAAGAATTTTTTTAAAAAATATTTTAGATGACTTGATTAGAAAGAAGTTCATTGAGGTGGTTGGCAGTGAATATGTTTCTACCGTTTATGGTAAAACTGTCAGTAAAAGCTATGTTTTGTGCACAACCGTTGAGAAATTTATTAATTCAAAAATTAAATTGAATCTTCATGAATCCCTTGTTTTGCTTTCCCAATCGAGTGAATTTGATGATATGCATGTCAAGTTGTCAGAACGGAAACTTTTCAGAGATATCAATGGTAGCATCCTCATGTTTAGGCCTATTAAAAGTAAAAATATTGAACTACCATCAGAAAAAGTATCGGTCTTGATTCAATTTGAGCTCGGTGGTATTGAATATCCTACATATCAAGGATCAATGAAATTATATCATCAATTCACTTCCGAAAAAATAAAAGTTTTTAGGTCTTTGATAAGAATCATAAAAGCTGCAATTGAAATATACTCATACAGAAAAGATTCTATATCTTTAAACTCTATGCTTCAATTAAATAGATGCATATTTGCTAAAAGCTGGGAAAATACACCACTCGTTTTAAAACAAATTGATGGAATTGGTCTAGCGTATGCTAAAAGATTTTCCAATAACGGAATTATAAATATTGCAAAAGTGAAAACACTTTCACGTGATAAAATTGAATATTATCTTGGTTTAAAACCAGGTTCTGGCCAAAGAATTGCGAGAAGTATTGCTAGAATTCCTGAATTAGACTTGAAAGTGGTTAATATTGTTTGTAAGAATAACGGAGATGTGGAATTTGATGTTAAAGTTGATTTTTTAAATAAAGATTCTGACATATTATATGCATGGAATGAATCTTTTGTGCATATTAATGTATTGACTGATGTTGGTGGGAGATTATTGGATTTCAGACGCATGCCTTTAAGGAAGTTACAAGGGGGCAAGCAATTTAAGTTGAAAACCACTTTGGAATTCAAATGCGATTACATAAAAGTTTATTTCAATTGTGACGAAATTGCAGGAATTGGTAAATCTGTTGAGCTAGATGTTTCAGGCGCAGTTAGGTGTTTAAAAGATAGGGATGATAAAAGTACGACGAATGCACTTTTGAATTCAAGTGAATCGTTTGAGTTTGATGATGAAGATGAAGTAAATGCACAAATATTCGGAGAAAGTGTGAATGTGAATAATAAACAGCCTGCATCACTGACTACTATAAATGAAAATAATGCAACGAACAAGCTTTCGGATATCTCCAATATTTCCAATACCTCTATGAGTTCAGATCCAAGTTTTAAGGAGTGTGCACATAGGTGTATTGACAGAACAAAATGTCGACATATATGCTGTAAAGAAGGAATTCCACAAAATAAAATAAAGATGTGCAAGCACGCATGTAAAGATAAAAGTAAATGTAGACATCTTTGTTGCAGAGAGCAAATTGAATACGAAAAAAAGCAACAAGAAAGAATTAAGTCTAAAGCACTGAGACAAAAGACATTAGATTTTACCAAATATACTGGTAACTCAAATGTTCTTAGAAAAGATATTGAAAAAGATATTCATACTTTTTCAGCTGAAATGGAAAGTGGCGGTAATGCTGAAATTGCTCAAGGATCAAATAAAAAAATTATTAATGATACAAATTTGAAGCCTAAAATTCCTATATTTTTGAGGAGGGTGGATGAATCATCACCACTCATAGAAGTTTCCAACTCAGTTGGTAAAAATAATATCCCGCAATCAATAACGAATATCCCAAAAGTGAAATACAAGAAACTTGAGAATTCTACATATTTCAGTGCAAATCTGAAAAATATATTGGGGAGTAAGAAAAGTAAATTGCTAGATATTTCTGATTCAGATGAATATAGTGATTCATTTAACGATGCAATAGATAAAGCCCTTAAAATTTACAAGAGAAAAAGATCGGTACCTGCAAATTCTAGTGTGAAAAAAACTAAAAAAATTAAAAAAACTAACAGTTTTACAGATTGCAAAATAGCGTCAATTGGAGAAACAAAAATTGAAAATGTAATCGTGCCAAAATCACAGACTAGTTCCATAAAGGAGATCAAGAAGTCGGTGGAATCTGTGGAGGATATTGTGATAGCCGACCAAATCTCGCCTCAAGTTTTTGCTCAGAATCATGCAGTCCGAATTGGAAGTAAGAATAACATAGATCAAATGGAAGGTCTTTGTGAGGCACCAGAGACTAAACAGAGTAGGGTATTAAAATATAGCGATGAAAGTATTGAATCATGTCCAGTTGATGATAGTACAGTAATGACCTCAGTAATAGAAGTTGATAAAAAGGATATTGATATTCTCAGTTTTTTGGATTCGGACGTTGAGATTGAGATTGAATAGCTATAGTTGCATTTATTTTTTGTTTTTTTTTAATAATATTTCCTAAAAGGCAATATAAAGTAGTATAATAAAATCACTACAAATAGTTTTTTGCTAGATAAGCCATATCTTTTTCAGAGAGCTTCAAATGTAAGTCATCAATTTTCAAAAAATCAATTTTGTTTTTTGAATGTAAATACTTCAGTCCTATCATATCGTATATATAAGATTCAGTTTCTTCAAAGGGAATTATTTCACCCGTATCCTGCTCTAAATCAAAAAACCAGGCTGACTCTTTTGGTACCAAAGTTTCATCCCTATCAAACATCACCATAACAAACTTGTTTAGCACGATCATGTTATTATAATAATCCAAATCCTTAATCAATTCATTGTTTACATATTTAAGAAATACAGATTTTTGAAGATATGTGTCAAAGTTCTCAACATCACGAAAATATTGCGCTTGTATACTATTTTCTTGAATATAATCATCATAAATTCTATTTCTGATAAATTCATTTTTTTTCTTACAAAGGAGATTTCCTGGTTGGCAAGGTGGTAAGTCTGCAATTCCATTATGTGGACTACCCAAAGTAATAATATTATGAAACTTCACATCACAAGTTTCAACCAATGCCCTAACAAACAAACCACCCTGTGAAAAACCCATTGCATTAAATCCACCAGTAATATCAATTTCTGAGCCCAGGTTTTTTATTTGCTCACATACCTCTGATAATTGTGTCATAGAATCACCCTGTAATGACGCTTCTTTATCTTTGTTACCTTCTTGCTTGATATATATCGAGTAAATTTCAAGCTCTGGGTATGTGTCATGAAGAGAATCAATCACCCATTGCATTGATTCAGAATTGTAAGAATCGCCCATTCCATGCCAAAGAAGAACTGGTAAATGCAAATTTTCTACACTATTATCATAAGTTTCATTTGTTGTAAATTGAGTATCATGTTTTCTTATCCCGAACAATGAACTTCTCTTAGGGGAAATTTCCCAATCTGTCACTGAAGTTGCCGCTAGGGCTCCCAAAATTCTGCTCCAAATATGCATTGTAATTGTACAAGAGGCGAGGTGATGAAGAAAGAAGAACCTATTCAAATGTTCTGTATGCAATCGGTGGACTTTCCCTTCTTGTGTCAAAAACTGGAGAAACGATAAGAATCACCGCGCCACAAATGAAGATGATGTGGCGGTGCATTTATTTAATTATTTTTTTTTTTTTTCAAAAAAATTTTTTTTTTCAGGTTTTCAAGAAATTTCTTTTCTTTCTTGCAGGTAAACCTTTCAAATTTAAAGTTAGATAGAAACATTAGGATTATAGAACACAGTAATGACACAAAAAAAGGGAATATTGAAAAGAAAAGAGCCCGAAAAGAATATTAAAAAGGAGAAAGCAGAGTACATATTCAAAGTTTTGGATTCCGATCTTAAAGACAAGGCATTACTGGCTGCAGAAGCGCAAGTCTACAAACTTAAGAAGGATGGATTGATGGAAGAGCCAATTTTATTGCAACTGAGTACATTGCTTCCAACTTGTACAGAGAAAGAGTTCACGAGGCGGATTATTACCGTTCCTAACCGTTTGAAGACGGTGAAAAACACATCAATTCTTCTCGTCACTAAAGATCCGGTTGATACTTACCGTATACCATTGACTGAAGTGGGTGTACCAACAGCAGATACATTTACTGAAATAATTGGATATAAAAAATTCAAAAGTTTGGTTGGAACAAGTAAATCTGCGTTGAAAACTTACCATGAATACGATATGATAATTACTGACAATCGACTCCATTCATTACTTCCTAAACTACTTGGACCGACGATATTCTGTAAAAGTTCCCAAAAATTCCCACTGATGTTGCAGATGGCCACACAGTCGCCAGATGCCGAGTTGGTAAAATCGAAGAAATCGCAAAAAATGAAGGATGAACGTGTGGAATCAGAATACGTGCAATCTCAGATTAGATCATGGTGCAAGAATACAACATTTGTTCCATCAACTGGACCATCATTATCGATTATTGTTGGATATCCAAAAATGACAGGTGCTCAAATCGTCGAAAATATTGATGCAGTACTTGCATATCTAACAGACAAGAAGTTCAAGCCTATCGGTGGGCTTATTGTAAATGGTATAGATGGAATCGTTGATATATATTTAAGGGCTAATGATAAATCTGTTCCTGTAATGAGAAAGGATGATAGATTTTCTTAGAAATTGTAGATTTTATAAACATAGATAAAAAAAATTCATAGAAACCTAAAAGCAACATGATTTTCCCAATCTTCTCGCCGAATTGGTTATGTACAAATCTGATGTGCTGTAAAAACAATAAGACGACGGGGTGTCGGTTTTTTTTTGTTTTTTTGTGCATTTACAACTACAGGATACATCATAATAGAAAGGATATATCAATGCGGTTTGTAACATATGCCTTGGCATTGGTAGCTATCATTGAAGTTGGTGTTTATTTGGTGTTTTTTAAACCGAATCTATCGCCTAATGTTATACACGATATTTACAAAGGTTCGATAAATAAAATAGAGGCTAGATTCAATGAGACTTCTCTTTTTTTGGAACGTAGCAAACTTAAAGGTATGACCAATTCATATGTTGAGCCAACATTTTTAAATGATAAAGATAAGCTATTGACTGAAAATATTAAATTGGAAAATGCCACTATTTTGGTGTTATGCCGAAATTGGGAACTTCCTTCAATTCTATCATCAATGAGATCACTTGAAGATAGATTTAACAAGGATTACCATTATCCATGGACTTTTTTAAATGATGTACCATTTGATGAAGATTTTATTCAATGGACTACAGAAATGGCTAGTGGTAAAACTGAGTATGGTTTGATTCCATCTGAAGACTGGAATACACCTTCATTTATCAATCAAACCAAATATGATGAATCAATTGAATTGGCAATTAAGAATGATATTATCTATGGATTTTCAAAATCTTATAGAAATATGTGTCACTTCAACTCAGGATATTTTTTTCGTCAAGAACTTGTTAATAAATATGATTATTATTTTAGGGTTGAACCTGATGTTGAATATTTTTGTGATTTTCAAATGGACCCATTTAGGTTTATGCGTGAACAGAAGAAGAAATATTCTTTTGTTGTTTCTATTTACGAATATCCAGATACCATACCAACATTATGGGATACCGTTGAAGGTTTTATGAATACATATCCTCAACATTTACATCCTAATAATAGTTTTGAATTTATTACCGACAAAGAACCAATTGGAACAAATAGATTAGATTTGGGCAATTCATCATACAATCTTTGTCATTTTTGGTCAAATTTTGAAATAGGAGACTTAAATTTTTTTAGATCTGATGCATATATGGATTATTTTAATTATTTGAGTAATGCTGGTGGATTTTATTATGAAAGATGGGGTGATGCTCCAGTTCATTCAATTGGTGCTGCATTATTGCTGGATTCGGAAGAAATTTTCCACTTTGAAGATATTGGATATACACATGTTCCATTTTTCCAATATCCATCAGGAGCCAAAGTTCATAAATACAAGCGTTGTGTGATACCTAAAGAAAAGGAGAATGCAAGTTTAAGCCCCGGTAGTTGTTTGGCAAGATGGTGGAAATTAGGTAACGGTAAAAGATTCCTAAAGGAATACTATCACGAAGATGAATATATTCTTTTGAAAGAAAATTCAGAAGATAAAAAGAATTAAATGTCAAAATTATTTATATTTGATTATTCAATTTTTAAACGATAAACAGTAAAAATACATTAAAAGTTAGGTTATTTATAACAGCATACATAATAAATTTTAAACTCGTAATTAATTAAGCAAAATTTGATTCTAATCTGTTCAATTCATCAAGTATTCTTTGTAAATCTATATCATCTTTCTTATCATTTAGACTAGGAATTAAAGTTGTTGCTTCATCTATATCTTCACATGATAATGAACCTAATTGGGCAATTTCAAATGGATGAAAAATAGAATTTTCTTCGCTTTTCAATAAAGTTTCAACGGCAGTACAAGTTTCAACATCTTTAAATCTTGAAAACATTGATAAATGATCGAGTGTTTTACGCAATATTTCATTTGCACCTGGTGCTGTTGATAATTTTGCCAATTGGTCATCATCAGGTTCACCTGATGGATCTGATGTATCGATTTCTACACCATTAAGTTTTGAAATCATTTCCATACGTTCTTTAAGTGCAGCACGAATCAATATACGAGCTTCTGATAGATTAAGTGTTATTAATTTTGAAACATCCCCTTGATGATCAATTTGTTCAAGTTGGAATTCTGGTCCAAGTTTTAATTCTGCAGCATTTTCTTCATCTTCTGGCTGATGGGCTTTTCCACCTCTTCTTCTCGTTACAACTGTAGATGTAGAAACATTCATGTCTATAATATTGTGAAAGTTGGATGTTTGTCTCTAGTTAATATTCTATTCTAGTTTATACTATTATATTGAAGAGAATGTGTATCAAAATAAAAAACTCACTCAATATTTCTAGATACATCTTTGGAACATGTTTTTTCGTAATAGCGCGCTGGAGATTCATCTACTAGGGATATCGACGGATATAAACAGAAAGTTATTTCTAATCATTAAAAGAAAGTATCGTAAGAGTAGTACGATATATAAAGCAAAAATTATATAAACGTTTATATGACAAGATGTGATTGTACGGTAAATGTAGTAATTAGTTGACGTGTAAGATATTTTAAATTCCCAAATATCAAGGTTCCTATTTTTTAATTGTTTTTCTTTTCTTTTCTTTTCTTTTCTTTTCTTCTCATTTCATTGTTTGATCAATAAAAACCAAAGAATTAAGCACCAAGAGGAGTACCCTGATCAGGTACTGGCATTGGAACAGGTTTATTTGCATATGCCATATATCTTTGAAACATCATACCAACACCTTCAAGAATACCCAAGAAGATACCACAAGTGATTGCGGAATTTAACATGTGCTTCCTTCCACCTCTGACTGCAAGGGAACCACCAACACAGAAACCAGCTAAAATTGCATTCCAAGCATCTTCACGCTTACGAATAGCCTTTATAGAACAATCATAAAAAGAGAACAAACCACCCCAAACACCAAAATTACCACCAACAACTGGGGCACGAGCTTTAATTGCTGATAATGCACCTATTCTTCTTTCACCATATGGTGAGTTTCTGAAACCTTTAATACCGTGCCAGATGGAACCACCAATGACACCCATTGCATAAGCACCACCGAAATCGTTAAGAATAACGATTGGACATGGATCTCTTGAATGATCAGCTTCTGGTGTAGACATTGTTTATTGTGTTTGTATATTAATGTGTATGAGTCAAAACCTTCTTTTAGGATCCCTGAACAAGATTACAAAATGCAATTCTCCAATAACTTCCGTTACCATTTCCATTGCCATTGATGACTGCGACTATTTTGTCTTTCGCCAACTGAAAATTTTCGGCGATGAAAAAAAAAAAAAAAATTGAAAGAGAAAAAAAAAATGAAAATTTTGTGCGTCGATCGGCGCGGATATTGGTTGTGTTTAATGAAATTGCAGTTTGATCAGCAAATAATAATTACAGGAAAGTCATATTACATTATTACTTATTAATAATTAGTTACTTGATTATTTGATTAGTTAATTAGTTGATTATACAATGCTACGAGAGCGACCGTCACGTATATTACTATACTGTGTTGTTGGAGGTGACCACTTTCCCGTCCATGCTTGACCTGTAATAAAAGGATGTTGGATGGCTTCACCTGGTGACCACCTTTCAAGTGGACTAATTTTCAAAACACCCTTGAGAAAATGAACTAAACATGACCGTTCATGCATTTCCTTTTCCACCATTTCAGCAGTCATATCCTTTCTAGGCATACGATATTTCATTATTATATTTTCAAGTTTTGTATCACAAAAATATTGCTTTTCGGGTGTTTCATGTAAATTAAATTCTTTGTTAAACTCATCAAGAGTTTTCAATCTGTAAGAGTATTTTCCCCCATTACTATTAATATTATTATCATTATTATCATCATTCTTTTCACTTTTTATGATATAATTATTCGCCTTTTTCTCAACCATCATCCAAGATGGCGGCATACCAAATGTCTTCACAATTCTCACTAATTGTTCATATTCCGATGCCCCTGGTAACAATGGTAATCCTAAGAATAATTCTGCAACAATACATCCAAATGACCACATATCTACAGATGTCGAATATGCAACACCTAAGATTACCTCTGGTGATCGATAAAATCTTGATTGAACATACGTATAAATAGTTTGATGTTCTTCACATGCAGATCCAAAATCAATAACTTTTAAATCTGGTTTATTTAATGTAGTCAATAAAATATTCTCAGGTTTTAAATCACAATGAATTATTTTAGCAATTTTTAAAACTCGTAAAGCTTCTAGAATTTGAGTTGCAAAAGTCCTTACTAACTTAATATTCAATCCATGATGATGATTTTGTTTGATCAGTTCATATAAATTAGAGCTCAATAATTCAAAAACTAAACATAAATGATATTTGTGCATAAATTTATCCTTTAAATTTATGAAAAATTTTTTATATCGTGGATCAATGTTTTTGTTTAAGTATTCTAAAATATTACCCTCTGCAATAGATTGTTGTAAGCATTCTTGTCTGGCCTTCACAACCTTAACGGCAACTATCTCCTGAGTTTTCAAATTTTGACATTTTACAACTTGTCCAAATGTACCTTGTCCGAGTATATCAAGTACCAAATATTTTTTATTCTCTTCAATTCCCAAAATATCATTAACATATAAAATATAATCATATGATTCATTATCACAACCACCTTTATAAACTGGTTTGCTATTTTTAGTCAAAACTCTTCTTGGATTTTTAGATTTTTGATAATCATATTCAGGAACGCACATTGAATATGTCGCATTTAAATGTGTAGTCAAAGCCATCAATGGTGAAACAACATCATTGTTTGGTGTTGTTCTACGAAACCTTGGTTTTTTATTTATATGAGGTTTTAAATCTTTCTTGAAACTTACTTTTCTAAAAGTTGGAATTATCATTTTATTCATTGAATATTGATTTTGAAAATGTTTTTGGAATGGAGCATCATATTGAAATGGAACATGATTTGTCTGTTCTGATTTGGATATAGAATTTACAGGATCATAATAATCTTCAACAAAATCTTCAATAAGATGATTATCTTCAGGGAAAATTCCTGGAATATTATTCATATCCGCTTTTTCAGTATGGTAAGTTCTATTATATACATCTTTCATATCATCAATTGATGACACGCTTACATCAGACAATTGTCGACTAGGTAAAATTGAATGATCAATAATATGCAGTGGTGCTGAATATTGATTTTGAATATTTGTTGGTAAATACTGGTTCTGGCTCTGGTTTTGGTTTTGATTTTGATGGTAAACGGCAGCAACACTCTCTCTTCTGGGTGGGTTCAACGTGCGTGTTGTTCCGTTGATTGAAGATGGGACTGGGCCTTCCGCTCTTAATGGAGGAATAACTTGTTGTTGTTGACTTTCTATAAGTCTTTCTGATGGTTGTAAAGTTGATAAACCATTGGCACCCAATGCATATCCATTCCCATTGGCGTTTCTATAATTTTGAAAATTAGATAAATTACTTTTAGGATAGTGCCCCATTTTTGGATCATACTGTTGAGATAAACGTCTATATAATAAATTAGAAGATTGCAGTGATGATGATAATTGCTGAGGTCTTTGTTGCTGTTTTGTTATTGAAGATAGATATTTCTGACCATTTTGGTAATTAACATTTCCATGTTCATAAGTTGTTGGAAGTTCCTGGTTAAATTTTAATTTAGAAACTGCAAATGAATTACTACGCATATTAATATTTGGTATTTGAGAATGAACATTTTGATAGCCAGGGCTTTGATTATTTAACGTACTCATTGATAAAGTAGAAGTATTTATAGGATTATAGTTAACTCCTGGAGATTGTTTATTTGGACTAACATTGAGATTGTTGGGAGTATATGCGGCTGAAAGCTGTGGTATTTCTGAAATTGAGTGTATTCTAGATCCGCTATTATTTAAGGATGAAAAAGTTGAAGTTGGTGATTCTTGATTCTCTACGCCATTGAATCCCCAAATATTTTTAAAAATTGGCCTTTCTGGTGATGATGTAGTTGATTGTAGCATAGGTTGCAACGAAGGGTATTGTGAAATATTTAACGATAAATTGTTGTTGTTGCTGCTGTACATGCTGTTGTCATCATTACAAGAGCCATTAGGCGAAAGTGAGGTTGATAGTGGAGATGAAGGATTGACACTAGATAATGATGGCAATCTTTGCATATGAGCTGATAATCTTCTATTTACACCAAGTCTTTGTAAAGATGGATCTGAAAGTTGAGTCATTGAAGTTGGAGCTGGCCAATTAGGTCTTATGTTCTGGTGTGGTGGTAAAATCATTGGGTTGTTTTGAACAGAAGATTGTTGACCCTGTTGACCTTGTAGTAGTTGTTGTTGTAGTAGTAGTTGTTGCTGTTGCTGTTGCTGTTGTTGTTGCTGTTGCTGTTGCTGTTGCTGTTGTTGCTGTTGCTGTTGTTGCTGCGGATGTTGCTGTGGATGTTGCTGCGGATGTTGCTGCATTTGTTGTTGTTGTTGAGGGTCAGTAGTTTCAGGTGTTTGTTGTTGTGTTGATCGTGATGTATGCTGTGGTTGTAACATTTTGCAATTGATATGATTGTATGTATATACTATACTAATTTGAAAATTTTAATTTAATAAAAAAATAAAATAAAAAAAGATAATAATAATTGTTGAGTAAGCCCTTTTATAAAAAAATAATGAATTGTCAAAATGAGATGAACTTTATTCTAAATCAGTTAGTGATATGGAATTCTGAAAACCCTAGTCAATGTCTATCAATCTGAGGAATAAAAAAAGGGAAAGGAAAGAAAAGAAAAGAAAAATAAGAATGATAAAAAGCTCTTTGTAAACTATGTAAACTACTCAGAAATCCAGATATCTTTGTAAATGCAGACAGTTACAACCAAATATCCCCTATGGTAACAAGAAACGGTCACTAATTAAATATATTAAAGTTTCGTATGGATTGTACAAAATGAGTAAAAGTGGCTCTGAAGCGGCGCAGAGTCGACTTTTTTCTGTTTTTTTTTCTATTTTTTCTGTTTTTGGCTTCCGGCAAATAGTCGCAGCAAGTTTTATTTTGCTTGCATTGTTTAGGTTGCTACTATATCAATCGCATCAATATTAGTACGTGCAGATACAGGCACAGGTGTTTAGTTATCTTTTTCTTTGCGGATTCTTATCAAATTTTATGTTAAATTTTGACTATTTTTATTTTTATTTTTATTTTTATTTTTATTTTTATTTTTATTTTTATTATTATTAAGTGAGTGAATTAGGTTATAAATCAAATTATAAACAAAGATGTATTAAACTATATTAAACTAAATTAAATTAAAGCAGGCAAAAGAAAAAAAGTTATTAAACGAGGGACGTGAAAGATAAGCATAGAAAGTAATTTCTCTAATGAAAATTTTATATTCTCTTTTTTTATATTATTTGTATCTATTTTTGTTGTTGTTATTGATGTTGTTGTTATTGTTCTTATTATTTATTTCAGGTCATTTCAATTTACAATTATTTGATTGATTTATCAAAAATCAAAAATAAAATAAAAAACTATATTTCTCTTGGAATTTAAACTGAAAATCTAGCTAATTTGGAAGCATTTCTAATTCTTAAACCAAAGAAGTAGAAAATATAAACTAAAACGACAATACCAATTGAGATAAAACCTAAAGTTGCAAATGCCCAAGTTGTTGACATATTCTCAAACATGGCAACACCAGCATGAGCTAAAGCAGCAGCAATTGCAAATGATGGAATACAGAAGGCAGCAATTGCAGAATTACTTAAACCAGCTGCAGAATATGCATCAATAATATAACTTAACATTGCTAACCAAAGCAATGGATCTGCAAGGGCTAAAACGAAACCAGCAACAATTGGTGACCAATAATTAGTTTTACCATTAGATGTAAAAGCAAGCCAGAAAAGACCAAGAGGGAATCCCCAAACGGTAACTAATGAAAGTAAAAATCTTGCTTCAGGTCTAGCAACACCACCATTCTTTAATCTATCTCTTTTAAATAACCAAGTTTGTAAAGGTTGTAAAAGTAGAACAAATGCAACACCAACGACAAAATTTAAATAAGTACATTCAGCAGCCATATATGATAATCCATTGTTGTTGACAAAAACATCAAAAATACCATCATTGTAAAGGAATAAAATTGCATAAGCAAAACCATTATACAAACCCATAAAAATAATAATTGGTTCAGTAACCATCATTTTTAATGCTTGTAAAGCAACAAATCTAATTTCATTGAAAGTGTTGACTTTTTCAACAACAACTGCTTCATCACCTTCTTCACTTAATTTAGCATCATATAGAGCTTTATAACTTGGAGGTTTAAATGAGAGAGTTTCAGCAAAATATTTAAATTCTCTAATAATAATATTTGGAACATCTTTACCTTCCACTGCAGTTCTTTCTTGAATAACAATTCTTGGTAAAGTTTCAGGAATAAAACAAAGGAATATAATGAAAAATGCACCAATGATAATATTAATAATGAAAATCCATTTATAACCTAAACTTTCATTTTCAGAAATTGCTTCACCAACAATACCACCAATTGAAGGACCAGCATTTGCTGAGAAGACGAATAAAGCCATTGGTTGAGAAGCTTCATCTGATGCACAAAATAAATCACCGACTGTACCTGCGACATTTGAAAGAGCTGTTGAACCACAAACACCAATAATAAACATAAAAATTGCAATCATTGGCATATTTAAAGGCCAAGCACAACCAAAATTAAAAATGACATAAAAGATAATTGAGATAACATAAATCCATTTTCTACCACCTAAATCAGATAATGGACCTAAAAATGCAGGACCAACAGCAGTACCAAGAATAAACAATGATTGACCTAAAGTTGCAACTTGAGCATTAGTATTATATTTTTCTTCAACCATAAATTCAACTGCAACATATGTTGTAGAAGTTAGAGTAACATAAACTTGTAAAGTACAATAAGCGATAACAATTGCATATTTTTTCTTCCAATCCCAATGATAAGGATGGTAAGGATTATCAACTGAGAATGGTACACTTGCTTCGACTGGATTTGAAGTAAGATCAGCTAAAGTTAGAGCCTTTGTTTGAACTGCTTCTAAATTTTCAGCTGGAACTGATAATTCAGATTTTTTTTCTGATGAGTCTGACATTTTTTTATTTTTTTTCTAATATAGTGTGATTGAGAATAGGAGGGTATCTTTTTATTATTACTATATTCAACGAAATTTAAAACGTCTGCAAAATGTAGATAAAGCAAAAGAAGAAAAAATAAAGAAAGGAAAGATGAATTTAGAAAAGAGAAAGGGAAGTAGAAATTTTTCAAAAGTTATTTATATTAATTGAAACTACAAAAACCAATCGACAAATGTGGAAATCAACCAATTATTAAATAGTGGAAAAGAAGTTATAAAAAAAAAATTAAAAAAAAAAAG